>JABCPV010000349.1:0-34436 GCA_016584345.1 Suillus ampliporus | reverse complement strand
CACTCTTCCTTCTATCTCAGCAATGCTCTTTGCCGTATGTCCCTTTGGGGGACTCCTGGAGCTTTGCTCTGGCATTGTTTGCCATGGGCGGCCCTCATGTTCAGCGCCTTATGGGCGTAAGACTGTTGTTTACGGTCGCATGCTGGGTCTTTTCCTTCGTGTTTTCACTCTTCCCTCGTCTCAAGCCCTGTCTCTTTGCCGTATGTCCCTTGGGGGCTCTGAGCTGTTGCTCTGGCATTGTTTGCATGGGCGGCCCTCGTGTTCAGCGCCTTATGGGCGTAAGACTGTTGTTTACGGTCGCATGCTGGGTCTTTTCCTTCGTCGTTTTCACTCTTCCATCCGTCTCAAGCCCTGTCTCTTGCCGTATGTCCCTTTGGGGGCTCTGAGCTGTTGCTCTGGCATTGTTTGCATGGGCGGCCCTCATGTTCAGCGCCTTATGGGCGTAAGACTGTTGTTTACGGTCGCATGCTGGGTCTTTTCCTTCGTTGTTTTCACTCTTCCATCCGTCTCAAGCCCTGTCTCCTTGCCGTATGTCCCTTTGGGGGCTTTGAGCTGTTTGCTCTGGCATTGTTTGCATGGGCGGCCCTCATGTTCAGCGCCTTATGGGCGTAAGACTGTTGTTTACGGTCGCATGCTGGGTCTTTTCCTTCGTCGTTTTCACTCTTCCATCCGTCTCAAGCCCTGTCTCTTTGCCGTATGTCCCTTTGGGGGCTCTGAGCTGTTGCTCTGGCATTGTTTGCATGGGCGGCCCTCGTGTTCAGCGCCTTATGGGCGTAAGACTGTTGTTTACGGTCGCATGCTGGGTCTTTTCCTTCGTTGTTTTCACTCTTCCTTCTGTCTCAAGCCCTGTCTCTTTGCCGTATGTCCCTTTGGGGGCTCTGAGCTGTTGCTCTGGCATCGTTTTCATGGGCGGCCCTCATGTTCAGCGCCTTATGGGCGTAAGACTGTTGTTTACGGTCGCATGCTGGGTCTTTTCTTTTGTTATCACTCTTCCATCTGTTTGAATCCCTGTCTCCTTGCCCTTGCTCCTATTTGCGGCTATGTTAGGGTTAGTTTCTGGTCCTCCATAAGGCTGAGCAGGGCGAGAACCAGTAGTATGGGCTTGAGACATAGTAGTGACCATGCAGTATCCTGTGGATTGTATTTCAACTATTTATTTCTGAAGTATATTCCGTCGTTGTGCCTCATGAAGCCCTACTAGTATGCTCAGCATCAGCAACTAAGGCCGGCCATTTGGTGTAGTGAACTCCAACCCATTTCATGTTACTCGGACCCACTCATCGCTTGCTTTTACTGCCTCTCATCTTTTTTCAATCACTGATCGTTATATATAGCTAGCGGCCGAGTCATTACATCACGCTCCAGGACGACATATACAATCACAAGAGTTCGCAGCTCGCACTTTCTACACTCCTATGATCGTGCAACTCGCTCTGTATCGATCACTGATCGTCATGTATGGCTAGCAGGCCGAGTCATTACATCACGCTCAAGGACGACATATACAATCACAACAGGTCGCAGCTCACAGCTTGCAATTTCTACACTACTACGCTCGTGCAACTCGTTCTGTCTCGATCCCCGCCGCAGTATATGTTCTTGTAGCGCACTGCAGAATGTGGGACTCGTTGGTAGAACAGAACGGAAGAAGTGAAAATGAAAGTCGCGGATCGAGAAATGGTGAACATATATTGTACAAGTTCTGTGTGAAATCTGCATTGTATTAGTACCGTGCTTCTATCCGTGTATGCAAGGCGCGATCAAATGGATTATCATCATGAAGACAGAGCAGCTTTTTGTTCCTGACACTTGTGCCATAACGTGCCGTGCCGTGCATGAGACAGCTCAAATCGAACTGCGAGGCTTGAGTGGGGTATCAACAGCGTGTTCCCTGGGACATACATCACCGGGTGTAAGATGAGTGGGATCCAGAGGAGAACCCGTCCATCGGGACCTACAACCCATCCCTCATCGTTCGCGGTGAGAGAGGCTGAGCACAATGGCGTTGCAGTCGTGTTGCAGTTGTATCACTGCGCGCTGCCTGCAGATCAGAGTCCAGGTTAGAATTGTGCTCGAATATATTCCGGCGCTTAACTCACCAATATTCTCTACAACATCCCCTCTGCCCGCACTCATGCCAATTCCTGCACTTGTATTTGCACCCGCGTTTACCCTGGTACTTGCCCTCGTGGCTGCACTCGCACTCGCAACTGTATTCGCACTTGCATGTGCATTTGCACCTACAGCAGGATCCATACTGGTAGTTACAGCTGTAGCTCCCGCACTCGCACTGGGACTCACCACCTCCCCAACGGGCGTGGCTGAAGAAGAAGGCGGCGACGCAGCTGAGGACAACGCAGATAACGCAGAAGCAAGGGACGATGCACCGCTGCGTCGTCCCTCACCGTGACTTCTACGCATAGACTTTGGGCATGGACGTTTGTGCTGCAAAGGAGAAAGATGGTCGAATGAGCTCGAGTCCATAACACACGACGAGAGGACTTACCAATGTATAGCAAACACCGCACGCATTACAATTGAACTCATCGTTCAAACCTCTTCTCCACAGCGGCGTATGAGTTTCACCACAGTTGGTGCACTCGGAATTCACGCCGCCGGATACAGTGATTGTTGCTTTTCTGCCCGGCGCAGTGCCCCCGAGTGTGAGGAGCGACGGTTTAAGCCCAGTAAAAGTCGGACATAGGCTATTCCACGCAGAACTACGGAATTAAATTTTATAAATGTAAATTATCGTTACTTCGACGGAATTCGACTTAGCTTGATCATGTGATCAATTGTGTTGATCGAATTGCGTATGCAGTGTGCAGTGTAACGTTCAACATTTGTTCAACAACGTCGCGTCAGCACACCTCAGTCTCACCATAAAACTGATCAACACACCTTACGGTGCCAGCTGCACATCACAACTTTGTGTTTGCCGTGTAACTCCCTTTGGTGTGCCGGGGGGCGAAAAGCATCACAAGGCGGAGCTGGCGCTCTGCACTCGTAACAAGAAGCGATTAAAATACTGGTAAGCCTTTGGGTACTTTTCGCGCGCGCTAGTACTAAGTTATATTTCTTCTAGCATATCCCATATCATCTTTCCAATGTCAGATGTGCACTGGTGTGTTTGCATGAAATACTGCCTTAACCCATCCGGCCTTGTGCTCATCTATCAAATCATCTCGCACCTGAATGCCTTCGTGTTGGATCGCCTATTTGCTCTTCGCGATGGACAATGGAGAGGACATTTGCAGATATTGAATTTGATCTCCGCCAACCCAAACTTCCCTATGCATGTCTAACTCAAGTTTGCCTCATCCGATGTCAAATAAACGCTGTGAAAGCGATGTTCCCCCATCTCCAACCACCTTCTAATCTCCATCCGCGGTATTCATTTGATGTTGGAGATGGGTATGTCTTACTGCGAGCACGAGAGAAACGGCCAAGGTATCCAGACACAGACGCAGAGAAAAGACTGATATCTGTATTTCTGGGCCGTAATGCACCAAAGATGTATCGGTGGTCACGCCTTCGGCTCCCAAATGGACAAGCTGCCCGCTCAGCATGGAAGGAAGCACTGAGACCTCCAGAAAAAACACGGATGTCTCGAAATGTCAAGGTACTTCATATATTTATCGTGTGTTCTCAAATTAATTAATATTCTCAGCTTGAGATTGACGGAATGACTTGCTATGGGGAGGTGCAATATTTCACACAGCTCGCCATTCGAAATGATGTTGAACCTGGTGACGATGAGGACCCTGAAGATTTTGTCCGCCAACTACAGGGTACACAGGCAACATGGCGATTCAGGACTGTTGCACTTGTTTCATTATATTCAGCACCTTACAAACAGCTTCTTGAATTGTCGCACCAGACGGTTTGGTCTTGCACGAATCAAGGTGAAGTAGGCCTTCGCATCGTAGATGTTACCAATATCCAGGCCGTTGTCACAGTTATTCCTCACCGGCCTACTTTACCATCTGGAGTAACCGAGGACCGAGTCTTTGTTATTGAAAAGACCGGGCTCGATGTATCATATACTGGAGTATTTGCTGAAGAGGATGATAACGATAATGAGCGAGAAGAATAGAAGTACTTGTTCCTATGGTGCTCTTATATTACCAAGAGAAGTTTTCGGTAACATTTCATGAATACATTGAGCAAGCAGTAGCGACAAGGTTCTATCTCGCTAATAGTAATACAGGTATTTGTTGCGTGCAATTAGAAGAGGTCTACAAGATAAATGCAATGGAAGAGACAACAAAACGTTACAAGTGCGACAAAACAATCAGACGAGGGGGAATGTGAGTTTGTAAAGGGGTTTCTCCAAGCCTCTCGCCGAGTCTTCATGCTCTTGCCTAATAACATCCATTTTTGCGACCTCAGAAGTGATATTGGAAGCTGGAAAAGGATGGACGAGATAACGCCAAGGAGCAGTTGGATTTTCCAGGTCTCGGTTTGGATTGCCAATACGTCTCGTGAGCATCCTACAGGGAGACACTTCACATGTCCTGCAAGAAATAAGTCAGTTGTAAAAATATGGCACAGCATATGGCAAAATGTACTGAGGAAAAAGGTCTGAGTCCTCTAACTTAACCTTCGTACCAAGCTCCTCAGGTATGAGTGTAACATCACCATCCTCGACCTTGACTATGCCCTGGAGTCCCTCCTCTTCAACATCCTCCTTGGTCTTGATCACAGGTGCTTTCAAGCGAAAAACAATTTCTTAAGTTGTATATATGAGCTAGGCAGTAATACCAATAGGATGAGTTTACCTTGAGACCAGGAGATTTGATGTCAATATGACAGCGGTATGTGTTCCAAATGGGATCGAGGTTATCGATGTCGAGGACAATGACGTCCTCAAGCATACTAACAGATGATACACTGACTGGCATTGGGGTATTTGATGAAATCGACACAAAAAACTTGGTACTCTAAATGAAAGCCACCGACTCGAGGACTCATAACGGAATATTCCAGCGGAGGCAGAATTCTAATTGCCCTTGGACGATACCGATGCCCCTTTCCTTAATACCTCTACACGATTTTCACTCATTCGGTTCTCACTTATTTTTCTATGTCTATCATGTCGGATGAACACTACCAGCCTCAGGCTCAAGATTTCCGCCGCATGAATCAATTATACGAGAATAACCACCAGCTCCCGGGCCATGCTAATGCACAATTTCCCTTTCTCGTACCTTCGCAGGGTCAGCTGAATCAAGGCTGGAATGGCCCTTCGCATCACGGTGGAAGCTTTCCAAACAATACAGTAAGATTGAATATCTTTTATTATGTTCAAAACAGCGCATATAACCACTCACGGCATACATTCACGCAAATCCAAGACGAAAATATTCGTCTGCGATTTGTCAATGAACATTTGAATCATCAAATTTTGACCCTTACTGCATCCCGAGATGCTTACCAGTTTGCTTTCTCCTGTTATCTTCAGCAGCTTGACAAACCCCAAGCTTAGAGCTGCATTTGAAACTTTATCGCACTCACTTTCACTTTCACTATCAGACGATATTTCATTGTATTCAGGCTCCCACGCACTACTTTCAACCACTCAAAATCCCTGACGCTATCGAATGCAACCCCATCAATGGTCTACGAAAGGAAGACTACCCTCTCGTCAATTTTTGGACACACGAAGACTTCACGAAATGGGACAGCGCTGCTGATGCACAAGGTGATCAGCGGGGGATCATCACCATTCCTCGAGCATACAAATGGAGACCCTGTCACAGCATCCGAGCAACGCACCATCATGAAGACTTTTCGCGCAGTCTGGTTTGGCCTCCAACAACATGGAATAGCACCGATATCATGGGGTCGAGCAATCCCCGATGCTCGCAATGCACTCTACAAAGAAGTGTCTCGCATACACCCTGAATTAGCCCTTTGTGACAGGTACTGGAAGATCGAGCATGTCGCTAGAGATCGCTACCCATCGTGGGCATCTACTCATCTCAAGGAAGGATATTCTTCGTCTACTGACCCCGAGGAGATGAAACCACGTATAAAGCCACAAAAGCGAAAGGCGGAGGATGGTCGAGTCTTCCGATACCTGTTCAAAACACGATTCGAAACGTGCGAAAACATCTGACATGGACTTGGAGGCTCACGACTCAGAGCCACCCGAGATCTCTTCTTCAAACATCGAGTCTCCCAATCCACCTTCATCATCTAGAGCAACTCTTTTGCTGCCACTGTCGCCGAGCCCAAAGCCTCAGACAAACAACCCAGTACGTTCAGTAGTTATCTGCATTCATGCTATCTGAACTACTTTATTCGCAACAGCCAAAAACCCTATTTGCTCCAATTCGAAACCCTTTGTGAGTACTTTTCTGCTCAATATACCTACTACATTGACGAACTTTGGCTTTCAGAAAAGATGCCATTATCCGCCTAAAGGAAAAGAAAAATAACGAGCCTCGTGATGCATTGCCGACACCCCCAATTGCTCTCGCCGATACCGCGATGACACCAACTGCAGCACCCGCTGACACCAATTCTGCAATATCTTCCGCTGATGCCCCTGCAACACCGACAGCATCCGATCCGACAACATCGCTCACGCTACCAACACCATCTGCAGACGACACAAACGCACCTCATGCAGATACTGTCGACCTTCCTAGTGTTTCTGCAGCAACACCGATCGAGGCTCGTGGCACATCTACACCCTCCGAGTCTGTGACCTTACAAGTCGTGAATGCCGACTCGCAAGGAAAGCCTGGTCCTACCAGCAAGAACTTCCGCCCTGCAACTACGAAGAACGGGAGGTGAGTCTCACTAGTACTAAGATTCTCATTTGACGTTGCTAACATAGCTTCACAACAGAACTCTTTGTGCACATCGCTGGCTCAAACAAGTAGCACCCAATGGCTACTCTCGAGATTTCAAATTATACTGGGACTCGCTGGGCAAAGACCGTCAGGAGGTGTGTTTATCTTCGCTCTGCCATTTGCACGACTAACTTATAGTGTTCTTCTGCAGAAATATGAGACAGACGCAAAAAAACTGGTGAGTGGTACCATATTTTCCGAGTGTACTGATGTGTCTCCCTTTCAGATATCTGATGGCATTTGGACCGGCAGCACTGTCGAAGTGATCGGTAAGTTCTCCAGCAGTACATTGTACTAGCACAGCAGCAGCATCAGGCAGAAGGGGCAGGTACGAGCGTGAGCGCAGGGGCGGGTACGAGCGCGGGTGGTTTTTTAATGGCATGTTTCGTATTGTATGCTATGTTGCAATGCATCGATTTCCGTATATTTGCATCGAAGCCAGCAAGATATCAAAGGGACATATATATGGAAAGCCAGACAACCGCGCTCAATTTTTCTTGTGCATTGCTTCTCCCGACGTACCATATAAGGTATATGCTTCTACGGGACATCTGCCACTGCGAATCAGACAGTGTACACAGGTTAACTTTCCTGATAGTCAGAGATATACGCCAATCCTCCTGTCTTCTTGGAGACTCTCTTCAGATATGCTATGAACGCTTGGGACGTCCTGTGGTCAATCGAAAATCAGCTTGGACAGTTTATTTAGGTTTGCTTCGCATATTTGCTGCTTCCATTGAAACACTACCTCGGATGCCGCCCTCCGACTCTAGCGAAGGAGACGAAGATCTGCCGCTCGTTCAGGAGCATCGAGACCTGCCATTTTATGAAGAAACCAATGGGTATTGCTATATGGGCGGGGTTCGTGGAGGACTCGGGCTCGGTGAGCATCTCTCAGTGAAAATGTGAGCCCACGCTAACAGTTGATCATTAGATAACGGGCATCATCAATTACTCGACAGCCTTACTCAGGAGGACGAACCTACAGAAGCTGACTGCCTTATATGGTGTGTCGGGAGAAGTATGCACGAGAGAAGTTGAGCGCAGTTGTCTGGCTTTCCATACATATAGTTATATTCAGATCTACGGAATTCTATGTAGTAATCAGTGCGTCGAAAAGCATATACGAGCGCCAATGCGCGTTGGTTTCACAGCTACGGAGAGCGCAGATACCGACGCATGGTCTACGCGATTCAACGTGCCATAGCCACAGTAGATTTGCGTGGCCGCGCGTGGAATAGCCCATGTCCGACCTTCACTGGGGGTTAAGGCTCGTTGATGTAGCCGAGGCAGCTACCGTTGCAGTTGCAGAAGGTTTCACGGTCGCAGCAGCAGAGTGCTTGGCCGCAGACGCAGACGCGGACGGGTCAGTGGCAGCAGACGAGGGAATATTGATGCTTGTAAGAGGTACTCCGTCCAACTTTACTATTCTTCTTCGTAGAAGAAGTCTGAACGGTAAGTACAGGGCGGTTAGTGGGCGTGTGCTTGGTGAAAGCCTGTTCGAGCTCAATGACCTCATCGAGATCAGACAGGACGCCCCACTTGCTCGAGTCTGGATTTAATGCTGGGCGGCAACACTGTTGGAGAGACGCGGATCGATCCGAATGACCAGGGGGGACGAAGGTGCAGTGCAGCACAATGGAGTTTATAATAGCCTCCTCAAGGTCAGACAGGACGCCCCGGGTACTTGAACCTGTCTCTCAGGCTGATGGAAAAATTGTCGAGGGAGTCGGATCGATCAAAATGACCCTGATGGACGAAGGAGCAGCGCAGCCCAATGGAGCTCCATAGCCTCAGCAAGGTCAGACAGGACGCAACCGCTGTTCGAATCTGTCTCGAAGGCTGAAGTCGAGATTGTTGAGAGACGCGGATCGATTATAATTACCTGGGGGGGCGGGCAAAGGAGCAGTGAAGCCCGTTGAGCTCAACAACCTCATCAGGGTCAGACAGGACGCAAAGTAACTTTTTTTATACATTTAGCATATATGTACAATTATTTCAAACTTTCATACACATGTAATTTAAGTGCCGGCCCTTTCTTTCCACCGGTCAATCGTTACCCAAGAGCTTCCCTGCCCAGCGAAAAAGCTCAGGCTCTGGAGTAGGGCTGGGAAGGAAGAGCGGAAGCGGAGGAGGAGGAGGAGGCAAACGCAGACGCAAAACCAGACGCGGAAGCGGAGGAGCCGGAGGAGAAGGCGGTGGAGGAGGGGAAGGAGTGCGCGCCGCGGGGGCTACTCCTACCACCTTTAGGATAGGCTGTTGCCGCCATGTCAGCGTAAATCCTCGAGTTGACACCGTGCTGCAGGTGAATGTTCGGAGCGTTGCCGCTGAGAGCTTCGCTTTCTTCACGATAATCGTGGGGAGGTTCTAGACGATGGAATATTAAACGGTGAGGAGGAGGAGGAGGAGGAGGAGGAGGAGGAGGAGGAGGAATAAAAGACTTACCTTTTTGTCTTCCTCTCCCTCTGACTTCGAACTTGCGCTTTCGCGGAAGTGTGAATGTTCGGAGCGTTGCCGCTGAGGGCTTCGCTTTCTTCACGATAATCGTGGGGAGGTTCTAGACGATGGAATATTAAACGGTGAGGAGGAGGAGGAGGAGGAGGAGGAGGAGGAGGAGGAGGAATAAAAGACTTACCTTTTTGTCTTCCTCTGCCTTTGACTTGAACTTGCGCATTGGCGGAAGCAGAACATATACCGAAGGTAGAACGTGGGGCATGATGGTTGAATAGTAGTAGTAGGTTGCGCAGAAAGAAAGATAAGAGAGGAAAATCGTAAGTACCGCAATTTATGTTGCGGTATTGTGGGTCCAGGCGCGTGACACCAAATGCGGCGTGGACAATACACTTCGTGGCCATTCCAAGTGCGGTGGACTTTACATTATTATTATTGAAATATTATTATACATATCAATGGCGTTGTATCTGCACATATATTATTTGCGCGTTTTCGGAGCCAGGAGCTGTCGCGGTGCGTATGCTTTGCGCACCCGAATCAAAGCCTTCGTCGGCCAACGACGTTGTTCTGACAGCGTGCTCTGAATTTTCCGCTGAACATAAGCTATTTTCGCACATGCAGTTGGTGAGCTTGCCCATCGACGTTGACCGTATCGTCCATAACGGGACCACCTCGACACCTAGGGAGCTCGTGCGCTGTCGACAGCTTGGGTAAGATGTGTGTTAATAGTTGTGAAACGTCTTCAAGTATTATAGCGGGGGAACCACAGAAACACTGGTGTCAGGATAGGAACCGCTCACGCACCCAGAAGGCGCTTCGTTTTTCTATCACTCGAATCTTGTACATCTGCGGTCCGCTCTTGCAAGGCTTTGACTCATATATCTGACCAGTGAGTCTTCACTGGTGTCGATATTCAAGCCCTTGGAACTCCGGATAAAATGGATGAGGTTGTTGAGAAGGCATACGAAGAAGCGCTTAACGCAGGTATCGCCCTGGATCCATCCGTCGAGCTAGTTTGAACCTCGGGGGAGGATAATAGCAGAGAGAAATGGGGCTACTACTTTGTCGTTCCCAAAAAACGTGTCATATTCTGGTTCGAAGCCCACAGGTATAGTGAGCTCATGTGTAATATTCGAGGAGTAAAATGCAAAAGCCACGTCAGTGAGTTCTTTCCGTAGAATATCTTCCATTCTTGCTTCTTTCATTGCATCACACCCAGGGTATGCGCTAGAATCACAGTACTGGTTCGTATGGCCTCAGAAGTATGCATGTTCGCTAACTTGACTAAAGTCAATGCGCTGACACTTTATTACAGCTCTCTATTACCTCCCATTGCTTACACATCACGATCTTGCAAGGGGACACGTTGAGCTATATCCAAACAAATATTTCCTTCCGAAAGATGTCATTGTGAGACTGAAGGAAGTCGTCATGCGTACTCAGGCAGGTGAGTAAAGACTAATAAGTGTTTTACGCCATTTTACGCAATACCGGAATGATTCTTCATAGACAATATCATTTCTGAAACATGTCTAGCACCCTTTGCTTCGGATGAGGTTGCAAGTATGCTAAGCTTTATGGATTCTCTTATGAGTGAATAATTCCCTGAATTGTGGGGTCGTTGTTGACTGTCTTTTCAGGCAGTACTGAAAAGGAGCATGAGCATTCTGTGTGGATCGTCTGTGAGCCTAGGCATGGAAGGTCAGTTGATTTCTTCTAATATTTTCGCTGATTTCAGCGCGATTCATGGGAGAATTTTGTGAGCTCAGCCTTGTTGTAAGTGCTCCACGTCTCCTGATTGCTTTGCTAGGAAACGCCAATTTTGTAAATTTCTGCGGACAACCGGGAGCCCGACTTGACGCATACCAGTCAATTTCGACACCTGCTCGAAAAATATCCTTCTTCGCGTGATGAATTTTATCCTGTTTGGATCTCCTGATTCTCATAGCAAGGCTCTTCACAAGATATGGGTCGATCATACCATTTTTCAGCCGTGATGGAAAAAAATTATCAACAGGCTCAATTACCGTGATGTTTGCCGTTGATATCAGCTTTCTTGCGGTCCCATCCGTCCAGAATCAAACGCCTGTAATTATTGAATCTTATCCGTCCATGCTCTGTGCCACAGGCTCGTTGGTGGTTTCACTTTCACTAATCAAACACCTGTAATTATTATATCTTATCTGTCCATGCTCTGTGCCACAGGCTAGTTGGCGGTTTCACTTTCACTAGCGTTGGCCAGACAAGTCAATGACAGTCGGTGAAACTGCGCTAAAGGCGTGGTAGGTTGTATTTTCGAATGTTTGACCTGCATATCTTACATCCACCAGGCCTCGTTCATGGCAGGAATGTCAAATTCTGTGCTCGACAACACACCCTGTATCTCAGTCCTACTTGCATATCGTCCCGTCCTACGAGCGTCTCACGATATATACGTTTTCATGCAAGAAGACAAAGTCATAAACAGTACTTTCCAGTGATCCTCAAATTTGTGCTTCAGAATTGGTCTCTTCATGTAAGCTTCCGCAGCGGTCCATGTTGCAAGGGATGTGAATTCAAATGATAAAGCTTCCTCACTTATTCAAAATACATAGCTCATCACTGTACGACCTTTGTCTGTTTTTCTGAATCTGACTCGGTTCGTGATGAAACTTTATGGGGTGATAGTTGAACGTACTACCGGTTGTTCTACTGGTCTATTGTCGGTGGCAGGCCAACATCAATCAAGGTGTCGCATGAGGCCGCCCTAATCGTCCAGCAACAGGTTCATATACGCACACACCCCTGTATTCTAATCTCGGCTGGTTAATTGCAAGCCATGATATTTGGCACATCCTCTTCACGATCATTCACCGCTCCAAGCATGCTGCATGTTACAGCATATATATGCTGACATGGCGACCTTCACTTGTCAACATATGTAGTTTCCGCCCCCTAGCACATTGCAAGTACTCTTTATTTCATCCTAGGGATCTCGAATGCAGTTAATGCTTTCTCCCTCACTAGAACCATATAGGCGCCGGGACAACCCAATCCAAATGTTATCACCTGTCTTGTCTTGTTTGTCTCTGTTGTTTCTCCACATTCTATAACATTCTATAACATTCTGCGCTGCTTTTTCTTCGTTCTTTCTCCTACATTCTGTTGTGCAGCATCCCTTCTCGATAGTCCTGCAATGTCCTCTCTCCTTTCTTTACTACTTCACTGGGTCGCTTATCTGGGTAGTTACTTACCACCAAGCTTCTCCACTCTAACTGATGTAGTTTTTTCTTTAACATTTCTAGTGGTGACTTGCTCTTGCAAACCTGACACTAGCCAAGCAGTACATTCTGGGACTCGCAGAGGATCTCTCGCTTTCCTAACCTATAATTTCCTTAATCTCTGGATGCTAATCGTCCCCATGACCGTCATCATCCTTCTCATTCTCCATGCATTCTACCTCAATTATCTTCGACGCACAACTGCCAATATGCTAAATGCTATTGAGCTTCAACATACCACCACTCCTCATAGATCCCATGCTAGACCTGAGCTTATTCTCCAGTCGCAGAGAATGACTGGTATGGGGCTTCCACAAATCAGATCAACCAGATCACCAAGCCCTCCTATGCTCGTCTTCTAACCTTGTATGACATTGAAGTCCTGGACATTCATGTTAGTATTGTACTATTTCTGCTTACACAGTTGTCTGATATGCTCCATATGGGCTAGCCTACTGTCATGTCAATAGTCATTCCATAGTCATTGGGACAGTCCAAAATATGAAGCAAGATAGCCTATTGCTACTTTAATAGTCACGGCCAGCCCAACATGTGTCCCTGGGCTATCCCACCATGCATCATGTAGACACTGTAGACACTGGGCTGAGCCAATATATATCCATTCCGTATATACCACCAGAAATAGCCCAGGTATATGATAAGAAAGACAAGGATAAGGAAGAAGAAAGACCAGGGCAGGAAAAAATCGAGAAAACGAGCGAAAGATGAGGATAAGGAATACGACATGATAAGACGTAAGAAAGCGAGCGAAGTCGAGCGATACCAGAGCGATAAAACAGCCAAAACAAGGCAAAATCAAGCCGAGTCGAAACCAGGTTTCGACCTCGACATCAAGGATCCGAATAGCAACAAAATAGCAAGAACGAAGCAAAATGAAGGCAAGTCGGAAGGAGGTTTTGACCTCGGCCCATGCGTCACCCCAGACAAGGTATATGATAAGAAAGACAAGGACAGCAAAAATGAAGAAAACAAGGAAAAGAGGAGGACGAGGATAAGGAGTACGATAAGAAAGACGACGATAGGACAGAGCACGATAAGCAAGTCAAGGATAAGAAATGCGATGCCATAGGATACGATAAGATACGACATGATAGTCGATAAGAGGATAAGAAACACGATAGACCGCCATACGATAACGATACGATAGTCAAGGATAAGGATAAGCAGGGTTTGCCACACGTTAGAGTCGTTAGTTAGTTTAGGGTTGATAGAGGACGGTAGGATTCGCCAGGCGGTCTGGTGGTAGGCTGAGACCCTAACCCTAGATTAGGGTTTAAGCTCGGCGGTCGAGGAGGCGAGCGCCTGCTCGTTTTGGAGATCCTAACCCTAGAAAGCCTAGAATGGGTCGCGACGTCTGCGGGAGACGCTGGGAGATGGCCAGCGGCTCCTGATGGGGACCGCGGCTGGTCAGAAGCCGATCGACTCTCGTACGTGCACACCTGCGAGAGCGACGGCTCCCATCGGGAGCCGCTCTAAGAAACGTTGCCTTGGGAGGTCAAGACTTCCACAAATGCATGGGAGAACCTTGGTCCTCGAGGTTGTGAGAGCGACGGCTCCCTATGGGAGCCGCTCTCAGAAGGCCCAGATCACGTCGCACAAATCACCGATCGACTCTCGTACGTGCACACCTGTGAGAGCAACGGCTCCCAACGGGAGCCGCTCTAAGAAACGTTGCCTTGGGAGGTCAAGACTTCCCCAAATGCATGGGAACCTTGGTCCTCGAGGTTGCGAGAGCGACGGCTCCCTATGGGAGCCGCTCTCAGAAGGCCCAGATCACATCGCACAAATCACGTCAGACGACACGTCATCGTTGATTGAACACACGGTGATGTGTCGTCGGACGTGACCTGGTGCAAGGCCCCCACACGCGGTCCCCTCAGGGAGCCGTGCATTTTGCACGTCAGAACGGAGATCACGTGACATGACACGTCACCGTTTGTTGAACCAACCAACGGTGACGGGTCAGTGCGATGCCCAAACACGCGGTCCCCTCAGGGAGCCGTGCAGTCACGTCAGACGACGCGTCACCGTTGTTTGAACAAACGGTGACGTGTGGTCTGACGTGACTTGGCAATCCTCACACACGCGGTCCCCTCAGGGAGCCGCGCATGTTCCACGTCAGCGCGTCAGAACCACATCACGTGACACGACGCGTCACCGTTGATTCAAAACCAACCAACGGTGACGCGTCAAGTCACGTGACTTGGTGGTGGCACACCCCACCCAGACGCGGTCCCCTCAGGGAGCCGCGCATGTTCCACGTCAGCGTGTCACAACAACGATCACGTGACGCGACGCGTCACCGTTGATTCAAACCAACAGTCACGCGTCGCGTCACGTGACCGGTGCCAGCGGCCAAACGTCACCCAGCGGTCCCCCCAGGGAGCCGTGGATGTGTTCTGCCTGTCCACAGTCACTGGTCCACACTGCGTGTGTGTGGACCAGTCACTGTGGACACACACTCACCACAGCCACCCAACCAACCACTGCAACCACTGTACCGCGTCCACTGGTGGGTGGAGTTTGTGGACGCGTCCACAAGCGGACTCTGAACTTCTTCCACAAACCACGCCCACCATCTCTTGTCCCTACTTTAACCTTCTCTCTCTCTCGCCACCACACTCCCCCAAAACCTACCTTCCTTCCTCTTCTCCTCACCTCACCCTCTTCTAACAATGGCCCAGATCACCAAGGCCCAACGGTCTGCGCGTCTGCGGTGGGCGCGGGTTAGGGAGGAGCGGTTGAGAGCTGCCGGCCAGGCGGAACAGGTAAGTCCCCCCCCCTCTGTCTCTGTTTTCACTAACTCTTTGCACCCTACAGGTGCAACAGCTTTCCCCTGCCGCTCCGCCTCTGCGCAGGAAGCGCACACACCAGCTCCAGTCCCTGCTGGGCCTGGAGTATACCTTGGCACGCGCTCGCGTGCTGGCGCTGCAGCCGCGGTCCATGTAGTGAGTCCTTCCCTCTTTTTTTTTTCTCCTTCACTCACACAATGATGAGGGGGGGTGTTGTCCCCCCACCTGCGCCCTCACCCTCACCACCACCACCACCACCACCACCTGCCGCCTCACCCTCACCCCCACCACCACCAACACCTGCCTCCTCACCCTCCTCCTCCTCCTCACCCTCACCACCTCCTCCCATGTTCCGCGTCCTCCCCAAGATGGAGGAACCCCTTGCCATCAAGGAGGAGCCTCTCTTGGTCAAGCTGGAGGATGCTGACATTAAGCAGGAGCTCATCAAGGAGGAGCCGGTCCCCCAGGATTAGTTAGGTACCATCTTCAAAGTAGCTTCATAGAATACTTAGATAGCTACATACTTCATCCCTCCTTTCTTACATAGTTCACACTCGTTTCCTACCTAGTTCACACTCATTTTCCTCATAGTTCACCGTGACCTTCCGGTCACCGGTGTAGCTGACCTTGCTAACCACCTACTCACACACAGGAACAGGACGACGGACAACAGGACAACAGGACGACGGACAACAGGATGACGGACAACAGGACGACAGGGTTGGCGGAGACAGCAGAGGGTCCTGTAGTCAGTATATTACATCAATTCCTGTCTTAGTTACACATGAATATATGGTTCGTCAAACTCGTCTTCCTTTAACGCTTCACCGAAGACTAGCGCGAAAAACGCCAGTGCCACCACGAATGCCAACGCGAACACGACTACGACTGGTCGTACTGCCAAGCGCCGTCGCATGAGCACAGACAGCGTGTCAGAGCCACCAAGCAGCGCGGTGTCGTACTCCTCCTATGGAGGGGACAGTTTTACGACTGGTCCGGCCACGACAAGCGCTGGTGCGCCTTCGTCCTCGTCCATAGTGTCGATGGGGAAGCACCATCAAGACACTGTCGACACCAGCAAACGGCAGTGCCTCGTTGGTCATTAGACAGAGTCTAGTCATTGGTTTCCTCTCACACAGGGCCGGACTGGTGACGCCAGCCATACTAGGCCGCACCCAGTTCTGACTCAGGGTGATAGTCTTCTGTGACACGTCAGAGGATGAGGTTGAAGCCCCTTCCCCATCCACACCATCCACACCAGCAAATGACAGCCCCTCAGATCAGTCTCTCCCTTGAGCACGGTCTTGACAGCTGCATGCAGTTCTGACTCTCAGGTAGTCGAGGTGATAGGACCCTGGGCAGGGGTTACACACTGTGAAGCGTTGGAGGACGAGTTTGGCATCCTCCTTACCCAAGTATGTGCCCCTAATTTCCAGCTCCATGGGGTTGGGGTTAGTGAGGGTGGGAGCGGAGTAAGTAGCGGGCAGGGCAGTGGGGCTTGAACGACAGTGCTGAAAATCGGCGGGAAAATGAAGTTTCTCGTACGAGGCCCACGAATCTTTCATAAATGGGTCATTCCATTTGAAGAGGGGTTGTCGTTCGGGTTAGAGGCAGGAAGCAGAAGCAGAAGCGGCGTCGGAGAAGAGCCTGGGTAGTTGGTTGTGCCAGAGGCTGCTGCGTCACCTCGTCCTGCACCTGCGACCTCCCCTGAATTCGGGCACTAGGCCTCATGTCTGGCTTGTTGGGCGGGGGCGGACCGACCTTTTTCCTCCACATTGCCGCTCCCCAAAAAAGCGGGTCGACTCCCAATTTATGTGGAGGAAGGCTTTCCCCCATAAAATGGGGCACCATCAAAAAGAGGAAGAAAAAAACGGGAAAAAAAGGGAAAATGACAGAAAAAAGGGGGGGGGGAGAGGTCTAGCGCACGGACCTCGTTCTGCTTCAAACGGCAAGGGCATACTTCGTTCGCAGTGTGATGTCAAACTTACTGGAAGTAAACCAAGCCACAAGTAAGTCTAAGCCTCCACCCAGCCGTCCTACCCTGGTGTCTTTGGTGAAGAATAACCCCTTCCTGGGCCCTATCACCCGACTCCCTCAGCCAGGACAACGAGGCGCTGCCGTTTGAATTGCTGGCGTCCATAGTGTCGATGGGGGTGCCAGAGAAATACTCGTCCCAAGGGGATCGCTACTGGGTAGTCCCCTCTAAACTCGTCTTCCTCTGATGCCTCACCACAGACTATCTCACCCCGACCACCCGATTCAGAACTGTGCTGTATCATTGTGGTGGGTACCTCCACGGTCCCCTGAGGGAGCCGCTGGCATGGGCAGTGCCTGCATGATGTACCTCCACGGTCCCCTGAGGGAGCCGCTGGCGCGGGCAGTGCCTGCATGATCTCACCCTTGGCAGCACTTTGAGGATGTTCACATTATTGAGGCTCAACACAACATCGTCTCCGGATGTTGCCAGTCATCAGTAGGGTACTGCACGGGTAACACCGAGGGTCGGAAAGTTGACACCGTACCCGCACCCGCCAACACCGTACCCTCCACGGGTACGGGTACACACCGACCCGTCAATGTCGCGGTTTACTCCCCGTATCGAGTCAAACGTGTCAGCTTAAACGTGTCAGCTTGGAGCTCCGGTCCAATATCTATGGCCAGAAGTTCAAGTTCACTCCCCCCCGAGAGACGAGTTAGTCCAAGCGTTCTTCAAACGTAAAATGTCTTACTTCTCCGATAAACAGATCATCAAGCTGGGTCAATGATGCCGCTGTTGACTGCTGCCAGCTGGTACCTGTGGCATACGTTCGATGAACAAGTCAATGTCAGGGATAACGATGGCACATACGTGGAAACGTTGTGGGCAGCGGAGATTCCGTCACATGTATCTCCAGCTTCAACTGTTATGTTGTGGTCATAATCGGCGGGGAGTGCTAGACGTCACCTAGTGATAAATGTCAACATAACCGAGCTTCGAGGAAGATTATCACTGACTCTGACCAACAGCTGAGGCGATGGCGGCAAGCGCAACGAGTCTGCCGGTGAAGAATGAGGCGTGCATACTGGTCAGGTAAGGAAGCTTAGAAACAGGTGAGTGATGTTTTATGCGTTTGGAATGACTCTTCCAACTGCCTTTATATCCTCGAAGGAGTGAACACCGGCCTTCAAACGACCGGCGTTTGACTCATTGTGAGTCAGCTGACGTGATGGCATGCAGGGCGTTCACGGAGATAGTCTGATCGGGGTCATAACAAGAGGGCGTTCGGAGTCATCTCGCATGTGGGTGCCTAAAGAAGGCTGGCAGAATAGAGCATCGCGGGATGACTGCCATTTAATGTTGAGTCTTGACAGTGTGGCTGGTAAAATTAATGTTGTGGTTCAGTACTGGTTGATTTTGTTTGGAACAGAGGGTGCCATAGAACATAGTCAAGCTCTCGAGCATTCGCTGCCATTCACTGGCAGGGACATGCGACAGATGGCTGGACCCGGGTGACGCTGACAACCAGCAATCGCGCGAGTCACGCAACCCACGTGATGAGATATCAATTGTGGACTCGGTGCTGACGCCACAAGCAACTTGAACCACACCCCGTCACGACGCATTGCATATTTGGAGCTCGAGCATGATTCAAGTTGCGCCGAATAGCACCCTTCAACACAATGTACATGCTTTGTTTAGCTAGTTTAAATGACATTAACCAGCGTCCAACAAAGCATATACATTGCACAAGCATCACCTGGCCCTTTGTTACTGTGGAAAGTTCGGATTGTGGCATCTTGGAAGCTTGAAGGTATTTAAGTCTCCCGGTCAACTGTATACTTCCTGTACCCGCTCTCCTTTACTTCGAAGTTCTCAACAGGCAAGTCCCTTTTGGAGCTTTGCACGTCCTGTATGCTTGACTTCAACTACCACAGAAAATTCTTTACAACATGCAATCTGTACCACCCGTTCCTAATAATGCACCACTCGCTGTGGCTCACCCGGGGGCAGCTGGCCTTGTGCCCTTACAACAACATGCGCAGGCTGTCCCAGTTGTGCCACAAACCTATCTCAGTCACAATCCAATCGACGCGTACCCTCCACCGCCATCACAAACTGCTGCAATTGAAAACCTCAACCTCATCACGGATGTACTGAAATACCACACCAAGGAAGTCCCACCTGTGCGAAAGGGTCCAATCTATACGTTACCCGCGGACATCATCCTGCACATCTTCAAGTT
The DNA here is from genome assembly GCA_016584345.1 of Suillus ampliporus. NCBI lineage: Eukaryota > Fungi > Basidiomycota > Agaricomycetes > Boletales > Suillaceae > Suillus > Suillus ampliporus. The sequence continues at coordinate 14,823 of JABCPV010000349.1, read as the reverse complement.
GGGTATGTCCGACGGCGATTCCCAAGAACGTATTGCCTTGGCTTTATGGTAGTGACTCGAGCTTCTCTGCAGCAAAGTGTCAGCTCGATAAATTGCTAGAATGAATCACAGGAGCACGAAAGACATGACAGCTATCAGTATAGCACTCAGTTGTGATCCTTAAGCTCTCAGAGGAAGGCAACACGGAGAATCATAGCACGGTGTTCAGTGGCTGTCAAGGTTCCTGATTTATTAAGTCATACCCGCCCAAACACCGCCAACCCGCGGTGAATGGTCACGGTATGCTCAAGGGTACGACTATCCTACACCGTACCCGTACCCTCCAAACCCGTCAGCATAGAACCGCGGTGTTACCCGTACCTGTGCGAAAGCAGGCAGGGCGAACCGATCCAAGACAAAAATACACACCCATCATTAAACCTCTTCGTACCCACAGCGACGACGAAGCTGCCGACGCCTTCCAAAAACTTGCTACCGCTGACAACGAAACAGTCAGTGTGCACAGATACATGCTGTGCATGGCTGTCGTGCTCCCCTCCGAGAGCGCCGCCTTCAGCGCGCACACCGCTTAGTGCCTGTTTCAGCGCCAGGCAATCTACGCAAGATTCTCTCCAAACACGAGCCACCGGTCTTCCATTGATGCCGAGTAAGGATCGGTATTGCCTTTAGCAACGTCAACATCGTGGGGTGCGGTAACGATGAGCCTCGAGGAAGGCTGTTCGGACCCCCGGTCATGTCTACTCCAGCACCTGGTCTCCCGTCAGATGAAGCAGGAGCAGCGACTATTGAACCTCGCGAATCGTGTGTGCCGAGACCCTCAAGAAGGCCGTCAATACCGCCGAGACCCTCGAGGATGTCAAGACTCTTTGGGTCGAGAAGACTTGCCAACTCGACCGGTCTGAATTTGAACGGACGAGGATCAAACGAATCATCATCTTGAACGAGTTCGACCTTTGAAAGGTCACCGTTTGATTGATCAGCTTTTTGAACCACTTCCGGGAGCATTGACATCGGGTAAAGGAGCACTGCTAGTAACGACGTTCTCAATCGAAATATCGGATTTGGCAGGGTGGGACCTGGCAAAGTTGACGTGCTTATGGGTCGGAGAAGGCATTGTGCTAGCGACATGGGATGTAACAGGTTTACGGCCCGTTGATGGTCTGCGGGTCATCATAGCGGGCTGGCTAGAAGAAGGTCCACTCACGCTTCCTCGATCAGCTGGATGAGCAGTCAGCTTACATCAGAGATGAAGCCCGGAATTCCGAACCGACGACGGTCGGCCATGTTGATAGCTCCAGCACCGAGCGTGTCAGGCTTTGTAAGAACACCTGAACAACTTTGAGTCATTTCATCATACTGCAGTGTGGGTGACATACCAATCGTTCACTTTCCATCAGGGTCCGCGGCCCTGGCGAGACTCATGGAGTGCTGAAGAGTTTGAGGAGCGTGGCTAGATCGTGCGTTCAGTGAGGCTGTGGGGGTGATATGAGAAGTGGATGGATGAATGACATACCCGTATTGCGAGACCACACTGGTCCGATACGACGGTTGGGAACACGGGACGTGGCCGTGGCACCATCAGCGTCGGGAAAGTAGCTCAAAGGACGACATGACGCACCACCTGAGAGCGGGAACATGGCCGTGGCACTATCAGCGTCGGGAAAGCAGCTGAAAAGACGACATCATGCACCACCTAAGAGCGGGACATGGCCGCAGCACCATCAGCATGGGGAAAGCAGCTCAAAAGATGACATCACGCACATCCTGAGAACGGGACATGACCGTGGCACCATCAGCGTCGGGAAACGCTGAGCGATGAGCTGTGTGTTGATATGAACGTAGCGGTTGGTTGGTTGATGGAGAAAGTGCAGGAATATCACCCTCAAGTCCTTTGTTGAAGTGTTGTTTGTGAGATCACGTGACCATGCGTTCAAACACGGTAAAGATTTCTGGGCAAACCGACGGACAAATGCATGGTCTATGATACGGACACTGGGCAGTGATGCAAACACCAGACGACTTGGACTGGCACCACGATCCAAATGTCAACTACTCCACACTGGACCTGAACCATCCGACGATCAGGAGTCATCAGGACGACCGGCATCGAAAACTCGTTGGATTCGACAAGCCGGACGAAAATCGGGCAGCGCCGGCAGGGCTTGGACGTTGTGGAACCTACGACCAGGTGAGTTACGCATGTCGCTGCAAAGTTACTCACCTCTTCACCGGCTTAGTCTCGTGTGGTCGTACGATTGGTACGCAGCACAGTAACGATCCAGCATCCGCCCATTCGCCCCGACGACCCGAAGCAGACTCACCTACCAGCAAATTCTTAATGGTTTAATCGGCTGACTTCACGTCGCATGGAAAATGCAGCAAACAGATGCAGCTAACCCGCGCACATTTTTTGGAGGGAATCTCGACCACCCGCACACAAATGGTGCCTTCAATACCTCAAACCCGGTCAAACTCACATCCTCAGCAAGGATGATGCCATTGCAATAGAGGGAGGGAGCTGCTCGACAATGACCAGCTATTGCCATCAGGTTTCGCGCAGGTGTGATCTGTTATTCCGATTGACATTCGCCAGTGGTTTATTTCTTGTCTCGTAATCTATCTCACAAGTAATGTGTGTGTTCTCGTCCTCGACACCCTATCTATACAATCTCATCACTCATCTACTACTACTACCATACCATCCAGCAGTTCCAGCGCGTTTGTGGCCCTACAAGCATGTTTATATGCACACTACCCTACTTACACAAGCTACATACATTTTTACCTTACTTGTCCGTCAAATTCAACCCTTCTTTGATGCCCTTGATCTCGTTCGTTTGGAATGATCGGGAAGCCTTCTTGAAGTAGTCCTTGACCGTCTTGCTCTTGAAGTAGTCCTTGACTGTTGTGCTCTTGTGGCTTCTTGAAGTAGCCCTTGACCGTCGAGTATAAGTGCAGGGGCAGGAATCGAGACAGATCGCGTAGCTCGATACGAGTGAACGAGTGTGAACGCGAGTTACTGCGTAATGTGTGAGTCTTTATCAGTAGAGCCTCGAGAGGAATACATGACGAGCGGCAGATTCACTCACCGCGTCATCCTTCTGTCATCATCTCTCGTGGATGCCCTCCTTGTCCTGAATCGTCGCCTTGACATTGTCGATGGTGTCGGAAGACTCTCCTTCCAATGTGATGGTCTTACCCGCGAGGGTCTTGACCAAGGTCTGCATACCGCCACGAAGACGGATGACGAGATGGAGGATGGACTCTTTCTGAATGTTGTAGTTGGAGAGAGTGCAACCGTCTGCGAGCTGCCTGCTGTAGTCAGAAAGAGTACGACCGTCTTCAAGCTGCTTGCCAGCAAAGATCAAGCGCTGTTGGTCAGGGGAGACCCGGATGCCCTCCTCGTCCTGAATCTTCGACTTGACGTTGTCGATGATGTCGCAAGACTCCACTCGAACGCGCTCGTCTTGCCCGTGAGGGTCTTGACGAAGATCTGCATGCCTCCATGGGGACGGTTAGGGTTGTTAGAGGAGTGGAGGAAAGAGGAGGAGACGGAAAAATGCTGACCATGAGGCAATGACTTGATGACATCCTGTACTAAGGAATCATTCAGCATGCGATATTTTCTACCTTGCTCCAAGTCGAAACACAGAATGAGAAATCTTGAGGATGAATACAATAGTGCGGAGGACCAAGAGATGTGTAGACGTTAGAACAAGGGCAACTGAGACGAGCTGAATGATAGTCACCGTAAGTAAAACTTCAAGTCGAAGGTACATGAGGTCATGTGACAAGACCCGTCACGTCGTGAATCATCAACAGAGATGTTGAAAGGAAGTGTGTGTGCCCAATTGAAGAGTTGTTGAATGTTGGGAGGATGCGAGAGTTGTACTGGAAGGGACCTGCTAGGTGCACGATTAGATCGAACTTAGCACCTTAATGAATACATACGCGGGTCGCAAAGGGAACTGTCATCGATCTACCGTCCGTGACGAACGGTTTGGATGGAACACAAAGTTGATATGGGGGATGTGGTGGCTTTTGAATGCGTTGATGAGTTGGACTTTGACGAAGCGAGTGTTGGAGGCTGGGAGGGCACGATTGGGCGGCGCTCGAGGATGTGATGTGCAGTTGAGTGATGTGAGAGTTCTGAAGGACTCTAGGGTGTCGGAGGTAGAAGGTGACGGCCATGACAAGGCCACAGCGGATGAACGTCGGAGTCAACGACACACTGTCGAAGTGCAATGACTCGTGAATAGAGGCAGCGTGAGAGTCAGTATGTGAGTGATGGGGACATCAAGCAGCACGCACAGAAACTTAAAGAGGACGTGATAGAAAACGTCATGTCCAACCATCAATGACACGATCTGCGATGTGTGAGGTCTGGCACACGTCTGTGTCAGGAGTCTCCGCGGAGTCTTGCGGGAGTTTCCGGTCAGTGTGTGTCAGCCGCCCAAGGTCTGTCTGCCCGCCGTCTTACATCATCCGCTGATTACTCTATCCCGCCGTCGTGCCCGCCTCTCCCCAGTCAGCGAGTATGTCAGCAATGATGATCAGCACACAAGGCGTGGGCTCTCCGCGTCCACCACCAACAGAGTCGTGCCCATCATGTGACCAGCCAAGGGATGTTGGCACCCTCTTTGACACCACGAGCTTGCACAGATGTCCCTTTTCGACCTCATCCGCTTCATCCGTCGCACACACTTACTCAAGGACGACATCTGCCTGCCGCAGCCTCGCACAGTGTCTGTGAACATCGCTCCTGACTTGCTACCACCAGCAATCATAACATTTCTTGCTCAGTCATTCACCATATCATCCGAAGCAGTCCATTATCTATGGGCCGTCGTGAAACATCTTGCCTGAACATTGCCTGGTGCTGCCGAGGAACGAGCTGATGAGGAAGCTGCCTTCGAGATATATGGGCATCAGCTTGGACTCAGTGAGTTTTCTACAGTGCTATGCGCCAATATTTGTAAATATGTTCTGACGTCTGAAATAGCAAGATGTGTTTTGTACCCTCAACACAATGCTTGAGACACATCCCATGGATGCAGCACAAAGCACGAGGTTTGCGACAGAATGACAAGACATGCTGAACCTTTCTTGCGCGGCTTCTTTTTGTTCGGCCCAGAGACAGGTGTCTAAGGCCAAATGCGTGTAAGGGTGCTCCGTGAAGAAGAACCTATGTGGACCGTCAGTACTAGTAAAGACTGGTGCCTGCAGGACAGTAGAGGCTTGGAGGTAGACGAGGGTAGACAGTCTTGTATAGTCTATGGCCTGGAAATGAAGGCAAGGATTAATATTCTCAATACCACCGAAAAGCGCTGCCTGAGGTGCATGATCTATACTCTCAATAATTGTTATCAACGCCCTTGTCATGCAGTACATGTAATCAATTGAGGTTAACATCTTCGATGAGTCGGATGGCGCCAGAACATGAGCCGCAAATCGACGACACAGTAAGCTGAGTGTCATATCACCAAGTTATCATCTAATATTACTCCTGCTTGACCGCCTCCTCCTCCACCGTCTACAACTTGAGGAAGGGTATGGGATAGACAACAGACGCAACGAACAATAATCACCTACGCGATCTGCCACGGCCTCGTGGTCCTCTGCCTCTGCTCCTTGCAGCACCGCTCACAACGGCACCCCGCGAACTGGGTGCCTTGGCTCGCATGTCGTTGCAGCCTCTCGTCCTATGTGATGGAGAGCCAGATGGAGAGCTCGATTCGCTGCTTGACGATGAGGTGTCCGGTTGCACAGAAACCTTTTCCTGGGACGGCGAGGTTGGGTAGGGGGGCTCCTGCCAGATCCTGACGGGGGAGATGAGAATATCGCACTGAGACGACGTTTCGATCCATGTGCGATGTGCGATGTGAGGTCCTGCGTAGGCTGGGTCGTCTCGACGAGCATAATGTCAGATTCCTCGTCAGGAGTGCTGAGGGTCAATCGGGCCATGGTCAGATCGTTGTCCACCAGCATGTTGTTAACAGCGTCTTCGTCCTGGAGGGAAACTACAGTTAGCGGGAGATGGCTCATGCAGAATGCAAAGTGGAATGACCTGGGATGTCTCTGTATCGTCGTGATCGTGCGCGAGCGTGAACTGGTTGTTGGATCCGTTCGTTTCATTCTCGTCGTCCAAGTCCTCATCAAACGGCGTTGGCAGCACATGCGCTAAGTGAAATACATGTGAACAACGGGGGTGGAGTGTCATTAGGTAGGCTTACGAGGTAGAGCTGGGGTCGGCATGGCTGCCTGCATCGCGGCTCCCAGTGGGGACCGTCCGTGTGCCTGCATCGCGGCTCCCTGTGGGGGACCGTCCATCAGCCTGCATCGCGGCTCCCTGTGGGGACCGTCCATGTGCCTGCATCGCGGCTCCCTGTGGGGACCGTCCATCTACCTGCATCGCGGCTCCCTGTGGGGACCGTCCATCTACCTGCATCGCGGCTCCCTGTGGGGACCGTCCATCCTGCTGACCCGTGCTGCCTGACGCCACAGCAGCTGCCCTCTCTTTAGCCTTCTTCATGCTCGTGGATACGAGTGGGCTCACCGTCCTCGTGTATAACAAGGTGAACGATCGGGTCCCCATCCTTGTTGTGCGTACGCGTATCGTCCCAAACAATCCCCGAGGACTTGGCCTTTGCCCGGGGTTTGGGCTTTGCCTTTGCCTTTGCCTCAGGCATAGGCTTAGGGTTGGGCTTAGGGTTGGGCTTAGGCTTAGGCTTGGCCTTCGCCTTACCGTTGGCCTTCGCCTTGCCCTTGGCGGCTGCAGCCTCCTGCTCCTCCTCCTCAATGTCGATCGTTGGGAGGTCGATGACATCGCCGTCGTCGCCGCCAGTATCCTTTGCCTTGCCACTTACCCTTGCCCTATCCTTCGCCTTGCCCTTGGCGGCTGCAACCCCGTGCTCCTCCTCGTCAATGTCGATCGTTGTGTGGTCGAAGACATCGCCATCGTCGTCTCCAGTATTGGCAATATTACGGGCTCTCCCTTTGCCACCGTAGGTCCTGGGTGCCTTCTTCTCAGCCTTCCTCGCAGGAGATGGGCGGGACGGTCAGGCACAGCTTGTGGTGGAAGTGGTGGAGTGCCTTGGTCCTCTACGACGACGTCATCATCATCGGGGTCGTCGACGACCATCTCACCTCGCGTCGCTTGATGGATTTTCTTAGCGACACCTGGTTTTTTGTAGGAGTAGGAGTCATGTTAATGCGATTCGTCAATCCCAGTGTCGTGAGGTCCTCTTACCTGTGTTGGTGGCCAAGAACTCCGCCAGCATCTTACCCTTGCCCTCGCCGTTGTCGACCATGAGCACATCCACTGTGCCAAGGGCAACCATGTTGTAAACGATCACGGTTTCCTCTTGTCCCAGGCGCCACGCGCGTCCAATGATTTGATTGACTAGCATTCGCGACCAGCACTGGTCCTAAGTATGCGTCAATTGTTAGACAAGTCCCCCGAGTGACGAAACATACAAAGAGAATGACGATGCTCGCGACCGTGAGATTGAGACCGACGGTGCCAACACTCGAGAATAGAAGGACCCGGGCTGATGGGTCGGTGTTGAACTGGTTGATGATCGAGTTCCGCTCGTCCACGGTATGTCCGCCGTGGAGCGTCAGCGGCTCAATGTTGTGCAATTTGAAGACCTACAGCGAGGCGTATCGTTAAACTGAGTGACTCGGTCGATGCCAAGGACATCACTCACCGACACCAGGAGGGGGGCCATCATGGGGAACTCCATATACACAAGGATCTTGCGTCTTCCCCATGGTCATGAGGTGGGGCAAATCTCTATGCGGGCGTTTCTGACCTCGTCGACGGGTGGCACATCGACTTGCTCCACATGCAGCTGTCGGTCAAGATTCTTGAACACTCCATGATGATCGGACTCGAGGATGCCATGTCGTCAACGTGATGAGGCAATCGGTCTTCGTCGACCTCACGCCGTCCCATTCCTCAATCGTGTTGACAGGGGGGTAGTCAGGCAAGTCATGAAATGGAAAATGCAAGCTTGGTGCGACCTTCGAGGTAGAATCTCTGTGGAGTGCGTGTCAGTTGCGGCTCGCTGACTCGAGGGGGACCGTGTGTGCACGTACGTTGTTGAACGCAGCACTGCCGTCAAGCGCGTTGGGCATCGACCTGTAGAATATAAATATGAGTGACGTGGTGAGTGATACTGCGGTCCCCTGAGGGAGCCGTGTGCTCACCCGCCGGCGATATCGTCATTGATCTTGTCGATGATCGCCTTCTCCACGCTGGCGATGTGCACTGGGACGAAGACCATGTTGTACGGTGGTAGGGTGTCGTTGATTTTTGGTCCCATCATATCTGAGCGAGTCTACGGTGCGACGGATGACTCGCCCGTTGTACGCACGTCGGATCTTGGAAATACAGTCCATGAGGATCTCGCGGACACGAGTCCTGGCGGCAGACTCCTCGTAGTCAGTCTTTGCCCCGGCCAGTAAGTGGATGGTTTGCGTTGCGGCTAGTGCCTTGTCCTCCTTGGTGATGCCTCGATGAGCCGCACGTAACTCCTTAGACCAGTGCTTCTCATGGTCGTCTCCCTCCTTGCCGACGAAGTATGGGATGCGGGCCAGACGACCAAGGTTGCACAAGTCCTGAGGGCGTGTCAGCTTGCAATGTTGCATGCGGTCAACAAGAGAAAGGGAAAGACACGCACCTTAGGGCTCGTATAGAGCGGAGTCGCCGTCAAGAGCAGGACGACCGACGCGACGTTCAACACCTCCAGCACGGCATACGTGTTGGCAGTGAAGTTGCGGAATTCATGGGCTTCATCGACAGCGACCGTGAGGAATTTCATGGCCGAACCAGAGACAACTGGACCGAGGGGGGACGATTCTTAACGGTACGCTTCTCGTCCGTCGCCTTGCCGTGGGTTCTTTGACTTCTTCGTTTTTCTCACATCAAAGGCCTTGCCGGACGTGGTCATGACCTGACGCGGGTAGTTAGACACGACAATATGACCTCCTGCTGTCGCTTACAGTGACTTACCGAGTGCGTTACGAGAATGATGCGATTGACCATCGGGGTGTCAGATTCAGCCCACCCTCCAGTCCAGAAGCCAGCGAAACTCTTTCTCGGCCGTGGGATAGTGGTAGATGTCGATCGTCTTGGAGGCAAAGAACGTCCGGAGCTCAGAGTGCCATTGCGCTATCAACGAGTTGGGCACGATGATCACATGAGGCAAGTCAGGAATTGTTTTTCGGCCCACAAAGAATGGGCGATCGTCTGCCAGGGTATGGTGTCAGCGTGCATACAACACCACCGACTTGCATTGACGGCTCCCTCTGGGGACCGCTCGCCATGTTCACCAATGGATGCCGTCCATTCCAAGGACACGGGCTCCCTCAGGGGACCGTGTCAGCGTTGCATACAACCACCCACGAATCGCATGACGGCTCCCTCTGGGGACCCGCTCGCCAGTCACACATGGCTGCGTCCATCCAAGGAAACGGCTCCCTCAGGGGACCGTGCAGCCTGCGGCTCCCCATCGAAGCTGTTATGAGGAGACGAGATGAAGACTCACCCAGGAGAGGCGCTGGGTGACCTTTGCGGAGTCCAGGTTTGGAGGGATGGCCTTGCCAGCCCACCAAATTTCTTGGGCCCCCAAAAGGCGTCGATGGTGAACGCGATTGAAAAGGGCCCTAGTTACGGCGGTCTTACCGACACCGACCTCATCGGCGATCAGCACTCCTGTCAAAACGTTCGGGAACTTTTTCGTGGCACAGCCAGATTTTGTCGACCAGAGCTGCGACAGCGACACGCTGATGGCCATAAGAGGGACAACCGCCTGCATATCTGGGTTCTCCTGGGTAAAAGTCCTTCTCCGCGTCCTTGTTCCCATGAAGATTTCCCACTTTGGGAACGAAACGCTGCAAAAAGAGCGGGCCGTCCTCCCAGGAAAGTCAAAAGGTTGATTAGAGAGTAGCATCGTCGAGGTTCCGAAAGAAGTCCACCCCCAAGTCCTCAGACGCCCACCCATGCATCCTGCCCGCTCTCCTCGCCAATGGTGACACGAAGGGCCTCAGGCTGGGGGGGAACGACTTGAAATAGCTGGACGTACACGGCCCATATCTGTTCCGACGGACCCGCTGCTGCCAGCGAGAATTTGTTGTTGACTTTCACAGAGCGTTTGCGAGCTCGGGTTTCTGGTGTGGCAGACAGTTCAGCAGCCCCTTATATGGCTCCCCATATGGGACCGTTTGCACTACGTACTCGCTGGGCAATCTGGACTCTCTTCGACCAACTTCTCCCTTGGCACGCGTTTTGCCTTTGCCACAGCGGTGACGACAACATCCTTCAAGAATTCCTCGTACTCGGCCACGCCACCGACCATCTCCTTCTCCAACGGAAACCAGCTAATGGCGTCCCGGTACGCTTTTACGGCACTGCTTGCATTCAGCACCATCCGTGGGGTAATTATGTCTGCTTCCTCGATGACTGTCGCCACGGTACGTACGATAAGTTCTATGGGATCACGATGTTTAATTTAGCGACTCACTTTGACAAAAACTCTGTGCGGCGATGCTTTTGTAGCTGATGGATTTCTTCGCCCGAATGTAGCGTTTGCGATGGCGCTCCCAGGAATGATGAACGACGGTCCCGCAAGCCTCTCGAAAGTCGCCTCGCAGGCCTCTGGCCAACGCGTTTTGACCAAAGATCGCAAGAACGATGTCTTCCTTCGCACCGTCAGCATCTTGGATCTCTGGGAACGTCGCAATCGGAGGATCTTGGATGAGGTGCATCGGGGACATCTCTAGCTCGTCCCACACAGCGTCGATCCGCTCACTAAGTACGGGCGAGACCCTTTGCTTCTGGAACCACTTGGTGAGCGCGTCTCTACCCTCGTCCCACTCACTGCCCTTCTGCCCCTCCAGGACCTGGTACTTGAGCTTGATCCCATCGGCCTTCTTGACACCCTCGATGAGCCCTTGCAGTGCATTTCGTTCTTCGTCGGTCAGGTGGGTGTTGGGGACGGCGAACATGTGCTGATCGAGACCATAGATCTCTTTCATCGTTTCCACATCGTCAAAAATCCAGTCTTTGCCAGCGATGATGGCGTACAGCACCGCAGTCTGCAGTTTCTTGCTCATTACTGCATCCGGACAGCGTTCTGGTGAGTAATGCTAGGGTGTTGTGACAACGATGAGACTTACTATGTGGTGTTGGTGAGATGGTTGGTTTGAACGCCGAGGTGGATGTCTAACTGACTGTTGAGTGTTGGTGGAATTGCTAACGGTAGGTTTCACGCGTGATGTCTCGCCGTGTGATCGAACTAACTTGATAATTTCATGGCGGCAGAGTTCTGCTCGCCGTCCATCAAGTGCAGCACCTCCATGTGCATTGAGGGGACGCACGACTCCCTGTGGGCGCCGCGTGCATGTGGCCAAGGACCCATAGATCAATCGTCAATAATGATCGCGATTAGCCCTTATCGCAGATCTCATGGCCCTCCAACACGGTATCTGGTGACTCACTCAGCTGAATGTATTTCCTTGGCGTGTCGTGCAGTGGCGTCGAGAGTATGATGGCCGTCACCAGATGGGGTTATCTCACATCAGGCACACGACAGCTCCCACGTGGAGCACCTGCGGCTCCCAATGGGGACCGCGTGATAATTTAGCGTTGGCGGGTGGTGCTCCCTCTGGACGGCAGCGGTCCCCTCAGGGAGCCGCAGCCATCTCTGCCCTTCTTCCACGCTAGGGTTGCCACAGCTCGGTTCTCTCTGTACGGCAGCGGTCCCCTCAGGGAGCCGCTGCCATCTCTGCCCTTCTTTCACGCTAGGGTTGCCACAGCTCGGCTTCCCTCTGTACGGCAGCGGTCCCCTCAGGGAGCCGTGGCCATCTCTTCCCTCCTTCCACGCCCAGTGTTCCCACGGCTCGCCTAATTTCGGCTTCCCTCTATCCGGCAGACGTCCCCTCAGCTCTCTACACGCCATCCAATAACATCTTATTCGAGTCTGGAATAATCATCCTGATATCTCAAAGATCCGGGAGTACGGGGGACTGCTGTCCGCTTTCTTGTGACTTATCAATACCAGCCACCACAAACGTGGCTCCCACAGCCTGGGTGCGGCTCATTCCATCACGATAAATGGGGATCCGAGCCCCTTAGGTTCTTGTAAGATTTCATAATGGCGGTGAGGTGGGTGGAGGATCGTGATAGGAAGCCAGCGATCTTGATTCTTGACTCATCAGCACTCAATCGGGTGAGTGACAGGGAGCCGTTTATTCCAACACGGCAGGTGGGGATGCGGCGACCGATCTATTGACAGATGGGCCCTTCTCAATGAACCTGAGAATCCCTGCCAGCTAATGGAAGGCTGAGGAAGAGATTCGCGAATCGCCTGCCGTAGATACAGCGGGTCGTGAACCGTTTCCGATCTATATTGACAGCTGAAAGTGCCGGTGGTAGTACATTACTTAGTAGTCTAATGCATGACATGCACGGACTGGGGTGGGCAGACCTTCTTCCAATGGTACCAACACACGCGGTCCTCATAGGGATATCAGAATTCTTCGTTCATTATAGAACGCTGGATTACCAGAATTCTCCGTTCATTATAGAGCGCTGGACTACCAGAATTCTCCGTTCATTATATAACGCTGGACTACCAGAATTCTCCGTTCATTATATAACGCTGGACTACCAGAATTCTCCGTTCATTATATAACGCTGGACTACCAGAATTCTCCGTTCATTATATAACGCTGGACTACCAGAATTCTCCGTTCATTATATAACGCTGGACTACCAGAATTCTCCGTTCATTATATAACGCTGGACTACCAGAATTCTCCGTTCATTATATACGCTGGACTACCAGAATTCTCCGTTCATTATAACAGCTGGACTACCAGAATTCTCCGTTCATTATACAGCCCTGAACTACCAGAATTCTCCGTTCATTATACAGCCCTGAACTACCAGAATTCTCCGTTTCATTATACAGCCCTGGACTACCAGAATTCTCCGTTCATTATACAGCCCTGAACTACCAGAATTCTCCGTTCATTATACAGCCCTGAACTACCAGAATTCTCCGTTCATTATACAGCCCTGAACTACCAGAATTCTCCGTTCATTTGACCATAATCTATCTCACAAGTAATGTGTGTGTTTCTCGTCCTCGACATCCTATCTATACAGTCTCATCACTCATCTACTACTACTACCATACCATCCAGCAGTTCCAGAGCGCGTTTGTGCCCTACAAGCATGTTTATATTGCACACTAACCCTACTTACACAAGCTACATACATTTTACCTTACTTGTCCGTCAAATTCAACCTTCTTTTGATGCCCTTGATCTCGTTCGTTTGGAATGATCGGAAGCCTTCTTGAAGTAGTCCTTGACCGTCTTGCTCTTGAATAGTCCTTGACTGTTGTGCTCTTGTGGCTTCTTGAAGTAGCCCTTGACCGTCGAGTATAAGTGCAGGAGCAGGAATCGAGACAGATCGCGTAGCTCGATACGAGTGAACGAGTGTGAACGCGAGTTACTGCGTAATGTGTGAGTCTTTATCAGTAGAGCCTCGAGAGGAATACATGACGAGCGGCAGATTCACTCACCGCGTCATCCTTCTGTCATCATCTCTCGTGGATGCCCTCCTTGTCCTGAATCGTCGCCTTGACATTGTCGATGGTGTCGGAAGACTCTCCTTCCAATGTGATGGTCTTACCCGCGAGGGTCTTGACCAAGGTCTGCATACCGCCACGAAGACGGATGACGAGATGGAGGATGGACTCTTTCTGAATGTTGTAGTTGGAGAGAGTGCAACCGTCTGCGAGCTGCCTGCTGTAGTCAGAAAGAGTACGACCGTCTTCAAGCTGCTTGCCAGCAAAGATCAAGCGCTGTTGGTCAGGGGAGACCCGGATGCCCTCCTCGTCCTGAATCTTCGACTTGACGTTGTCGATGATGTCGCAAGACTCCACTCGAACGTGCTCGTCTTGCCCGTGAGGGTCTTGACGAAGATCTGCATGCCTCCACGGGGACGCAAGACCAAGTGAAGGGTAGGGGCCCTTCTGGATGTTGTAATCAGAGAGCGTCCGACCATCCACAAGCCGCTTGCCAGCGAAGATGAGACCCTGCTCCTCCTGTCGTCCGTGTTAGAGATAGATCGGAAGTACTTACTGATCGCGCGTATGGATCGATCATGACCTATGGTGTTGGAGGTCTCTCCGTTCGAACCAGCGGCAAGTCTGAACAAGGAACACGTTCGGTGCTGGCGTCGACCGTGCGAAATTTACAGACTGGTCGTGGACCGTAAACGTCCCGCCAGCGGATTGTCAATCCTTGGTATGAAGAAAGGAGACTCTGAGGAAGGGTGTGTGAGCAGTCACCCAGACTGTAAAGCCGGCGGCATTGAGACTGTACATTTTTGAGTGCTCGCAGAGCTGCACTCCCTTTGGTATTGTGTTGTTTGCGTCACATTACTGTGAACCACGGCTGCAATGGATATATCAGGGAGTCACGTGAGGCATTAATTCGCAGATCAATTTCTGACTCTCCATCAATCTTCGTCAAGAATTGAAGAACTAGCGCCACCCAGCTATCAACATGAGGCGCCCGTCAACGCGTCAACCCTGAGGCCTGAACCTTAAATGTTCCGCGACCGCAGCCTCCATCATGTTTCCTGTTGGCAGATAAGCAACCCAATAAGTCAGAATTCCATTTCAGCATACTGGACGCCTTGCTCACCGATCACTATAGAGTCGCGATTTCGGACCGCCCATCAATAGCGTGGCCGGGTTCTGGAGGAGGGGCGTATCAATCGACGTAAGCAGGTGAATGTTCTGG
>JABCPV010000348.1:0-34464 GCA_016584345.1 Suillus ampliporus | reverse complement strand
GACGAATGTAGCCTTCTGTTTGAAGAGCGAGGTGTACTCAGACACGGTGGATGAACCTTGGCGTAGATTCTCGAGTTCTGCAGCCATTCTTTCCTCCTTGTTGATGATACCCCACATTCCTTCAAGCTCGTCTTTGAGCGTTTGGACAGATGCGTATTGTCCGGCTACGTTTTTGGCAATGGCTCCTTGAGCCCATTTACCGGCGTTCCTTTGAGATACGAGAGGATGAATGACACCTTCTGGGAGGTGGTTGCGGTTGGATAGGAGGCTAGATATAGATCGCATTGGAGCAGGAACGTGTCGATGTCCTGGGAATCCTTGTCCCCGGTAAAAGGAGTCGGTTTGTCCATTTTCGGACCACTGCTCGAAGACCCAGACAACTGACCCGTCATTGTCGAGTGTGAGGACTTCAACTCCTCTAATTGGAGGCGCAAATCCTCGGTCACTTCCCTGTAAGATTTCACCTCCTCCTTCCAGTATGCTACCTCGTCTTCCGTTTGCTTCAGCATCCTGAATATTTCGTTGATCTTCTCTAAAGCCCATACGTGTTCGGCTTGGACCGCTTGATGTATTGCGCTCGAAATCTCGTTGTGAGTCAAGGTAACCCCTTCGGGACCGATTATGCCTGGTGCTACAGTACTCGGTCGGATTGGTATATCCGTTCTTTCTGAGGAGCCTGCAGTAGCAAGGCTGGGGTAACCGTAGGATCCGGCGAGTCTCGGCGCTGGCGAATTTATCCCTGTACTGACCCAAGTGGCGGGCTGGGGTTCTGGATCGTTGGTGTGGAAGACATCGTGTTGAGAGGTGAGGAAGTTTTGGCGTTGTCTAACGTAGCAACAGCCGAGCTCTTGACAAGTGGTGTTGTCGTGGAGAGCTAGTGCTTGCTGTCTAACGCGACGAGAGCGGTATGGAGGAGCCGTGGTGACTAAAGGTGCGAATACAGCGCGAGTAGCGGTTCGTCAACCTAAAGTAGTACTCGAGAGGAGTACGGGAGAGACGCGTGAAAGTAGGTATGAACTTTGGGTCTTCTACGACGCCCACAAGTTCCTAAAGTAGAGATACGTAGAGCTGTAAGGCTCGCGAGTGCCGTTCTCTAGTTCGACGAGAAAAGAATAGTAGCTAACGTTCAGTTGGCAGGGTTTTGGGCCAGGACTGAAGGTATGCGGATCTAGGACCTAAATGTCTCTAGTCCTTACAAACTGGCGGCTCGCGTAGGGCAAGGGCCTGGTTTGCTTCTAACAAAGTTTGTAGGTAAAAAGGGTGTACGTATGCGTCTTGGGAATGATGGTTAAAAACGTAATCCGCGAGTGAGGCTCAAGCAGAATAGCACGGGTGAAAGTCTGCGACAACGAGTGTCGAAGCAGAGTTTCGAGTCGGAGTGGTAAGAAGACTTAACCTAATGTTATGACTGGCGTTCACTCTATGAGCAAAGGCGCAACCAAAACCACTAGGACTCGGTCATAGAAAGAGATGAGGAAACAGATGGTATTGAGAGTGGACGTCTAGGTCTACACAGAGTGTGAACGAAGAGGTTAAGTCTAAGGAGTACTACTGACTACGACTAAGACTATATACATAACATTGAAGAGGCGATAACTGAGTCTGAAACAAATCAACCAATGAAAAGAATCGTACGATACTGCGGATGACGTCGTGATGACTGATGATGAGGTCATAGACGGAGATTAATGTGAAAGGATAGTCCAGACTGTGAATATGTGAAGAGGTGATGATGTGAAAGTGTGATATGGTGAAAGGGTGAAATGATCAAGGGTCACGTGACTGTAGTCGTTTAGGAAGCGTAGGAGGAAAGTTTAGGAAAGAATAATGGTTCGTGTTTGGAATTCGTGACAGTACCCTTGGAGGGATAAGGCTACCAAAAAGACTTGTTGGAATGCAAGATGCACATCTGATAGATGTGGGTATCGAGGTTAGCGTTCCTTATTCCTCATAAGATTCTAAACTAACCATCATCTAGTGAAAATTGACAAACACTATCAGCGATCGTCTCTGGTTACTTTCAATTACCCTCTCCGAGGTATGAGCTTGCTTCATTGCACGCTGCAAGGCCATAGTTTTATTGACGGATTTTCCAGAAGAGCATGAAAAACCGTGCTCTATCCAACTGGAATGGACCTGGAGGGAACAAACAGAATTGATGGCGAAGCTCAATTCCTCCATTGGCGATGGCATTGCAAAAGCAGAGTTCCGCATTCTATTTAGGCGCTGCAAGCAATGCAAGCGAGTTGGAGTAAGGCCAATGATGAACCGCCATATCCTGGTGTGTTCGGGAGGGGTGCAAAAGCAACAACCCAAGCAGGAGTCGTTATCGATGAAGCGAAGTAACACGGACATGTGAGCTGCCCTTTTTTGATAATTTGTGACTTCGCAAAATATTGATACTGTCAGCGTTATAACTTACAATGCACGTTCATGACGTGAGAAAAAGAAGTTTTCCTCCCAAGCCTGAATCTGACTATACAACGAACGAAGTAAATCGCGACCACTCCCAGTGCATCATGCATCATGCATCATTGCTCACCCCCAGTGAAGACTGGACCTTACCGGAGAGGCTCGTAGATGGTGTGATATGACTTACCTTATTTGTACGATGTCGGGGTGTGTTAGTTTCTTATCTATTCGACTTTACCTTCGCATCACATATTGTAAACGATGAACTACACTTCGCAAATGACAAACTACACTTTGCAAACGACAAACTACACTACACTTTACAAACGACAAACTACACTACACATTGCAAACGGATGTTACCAAGCTCGAGCTCCCAGCAGCCGCTTGACGATACCCGCCAATGCACATGTGTGTGCAATAACAACTTCGGGAAACCTCACATTATATCTATTGCAACATGGTACTGACACTTGCAGCAGGCAGAGACTGCAGAAGAAAAGGAACGGATTCGGGCTGGGAGAATCCTGCACAACAGTAAGTGCTTGCTGATTATATTTCTTGCTAAATAATCACTATTTGAATGTATCTGTAGCTTCAGGCAGCGCTATAGCTCGTGCATCAGAACCTCCAAGTGTTCATCGTGCAGCTGTACTACGTGGCCTCGCCAAACGAGCACAAGAAGACAAAACGTCCACTCGGAGTGTTGGACGTCACAAATGCGCGCACGCATCAAAGTCAGAGCCACCAGACCCCAAGCAACCTTTCGGATTTGAGTCTGATATTGATATGCATGTACGTATATGATTTCAACTTTTGTTTTTAGTCGACATTTGACCAATATAATAATAGCTTGACAACGATGTTGACTTGCCTGATAACCCTGCCCACGGGGACGATTTTTCAGCTGCTGCTGACGATTTCCCTAAAGTTATTGCCACCTCTAATATTAATGTCTCCCACAAAGCCTCGCAGCGTCAACCACGACGAGGAGAATATCCCCTGTGAGACCAGTCTTGTTGCTCCAGGACCCGTGGAAATCACCATCAATAATCCTCTGTAAGTCACACTGGCTTCTGCGCTGATATGGTCCTAATTGCATCTGTTAGTTCGACACTCGCTTTAGCTGCGGCGAAAGTGAACTTACCTGCCCCTCTCGAGCCAGATCCACAGGACTCCAGTGCAACAGCTTGCAGCACTGATACGGACAGCACCGTGACCAGTGCTCTCAAAGCCATGGCAGCCAGCAAGCTGAAATCTGGAGGCAAAGCAGTAAAGATGTGTCCGAGTGCTACAAAGAACGGACGGTAAGTGATTCATTATCAGACACGCTGGAGTGGGGCACCCCCTAGCAAGGGGGTGCAGAGTCAGTAGGTTTGCGGAGGTTAGAGCAGCTTAGTAAGCCACAACATACGAAAGGGCAGGTGGCGGTAGATAGAACACCAGGTCAACAACGAGCAATCCTCGCATTCACATCGGCTGGAGCACCTGCTCCATCGTGGTGAGAGAGTGGGATTCGATCTTCGCTTTAAATTCCTACTGGTTGAGTCGAACGAGTGCCGATTGGCCAAACGCAACGGAATCACATCAGAAAAGTCGACGAAAAGGGCACCTAGAACGTCAACGACCATATGCCAACGCACACGTGTAGAACGCGCCATAGCAACACAGCCTCAAAAGAAGATATAGAAGAACCCTCGTCAATGTCGAAAATATCATCCAAAGCCATACCAGAATGAGGAAAAGACGGACGATTCATTCGTAAAAGCCTAACAAACCCTCTCGTATCGTCGTCCACAGCAACTTCTGCTGAATCTTCCCCACTAGATACACCAGAACTCAGAACCAAGGAACTAGACAGCAACGACACCGAACCAGACGACTCAGAATACGAGTCTAAGGAAGTCCAACAGCAACTGGAAAAGGACGACGAAAAGGACGACGAAGACCAAGAATCCTTAGAAGGAGCGCCAGATAAAGATAGCATCACCCTGCCCACGTTCAGCACCACATCAGCATTCCTAGCCCCATTCCCAATCCTTCAGCCGCCATTTACTGCGACATCACCG
Organism: Suillus ampliporus; assembly: GCA_016584345.1. Classification (NCBI taxonomy): domain Eukaryota; kingdom Fungi; phylum Basidiomycota; class Agaricomycetes; order Boletales; family Suillaceae; genus Suillus; species Suillus ampliporus. The sequence continues at coordinate 29,983 of JABCPV010000348.1, read as the reverse complement.
CAACTCCTAGCCCCACATCGCCCCCGAACTCCAATCAAACCTCCACCCAACCCCAAAGTCCCGCCACAGCCATCCCCGGTACAGAGAAGGATGACTGGGACAAATACCCCCAAAGCGATTCCACGGCAAGGCAGACGAAAACACACAGAATTTCCTTCGTGACGTAGACCTCTTCATCGTACTCAGCGACGTGAAGACGAGCTCACCAAAGTCACAGTATTCAGCACCTTATTGTCTGCAGGGTCAATTGCGGACACGTGGTGGAGTAAACTCGATGCCTCGGAGAAGAATACATGGGCAGATGTGAAGACGGCCTTCACAAACAGATGGCCAGCTATCACAGTAGTGGAAAAGACTGGACTTGACTACCAACACAAGATTTTAGCGTTACGCCTAGTAGAAGAAGAACTCGGAGTGCAGGTTACCATAGCAGACGTCCCCACATGGTCACACCTCCAATTCCACGCCAGTCTCCAGCAGCTCGTCAATGAAGCGGGGCCAGCCACCATGGCCGGGCTCATCTATCAAGTTCGTGAGAACCTACCGATGATCATGAAGGAACTCACCACGCCAGGCCTGACGGAGTGGAAGAAATTCTTAACTGAAATCAAGAGCGTCGACACGAACAAGTTGCGCGAGAAAGCACAGGCGTCCCGGATGAAAAAAGAAGTGGAAAAAGCCCAGAACGCCTGACTCACGCGGCTTGAGAACTCACAAGCAGAAGCAGTCGAAGTTATGCGCTTGCAACTTCAACGTGCAAACCTCGGACCCACACAGAACGAACATCCCACTACCAATAATTCCACTTCCATGTCCGCCAACAACGCTATGGCCCACATACGCTACGTTACCAGAGAACCATCCCAGAATGCTCATCAACCCTTTCGTCAACGTCAACCTCTCACACCAGAAGAACGGGACATGATGCGAACTCGCATCAACGACATGGTGCACCACCCAGACACAAACATAGGCAGACAAGCATACGAAGAACAGCTCAAACAATGGTTCACAAAGTACGGGCAGAATGGTAGAGTCACCGAGAGCACCCAATTCCCACTCCGTCCGGGTAGTGCGATGATCTGTTCGGGAGAATGTTTCAAGTGCGGAGCGCACGGCCACATGGCAGCGGACTGCAGAGTCCCAGAAACTTCTCAATTGACCATCCAGGAGAAAATATGGCGTAGCATCGCAGCGAGAGCAGTAGGAAGTTTTAACCGTGGACTTGCCACGCAAATTGACGTTGCGTTCGAGGATGAATATGTCCAACAATGGGAGCAGGGAAAAGGACAAGGGTCGGTCAGTGTAGAGGAACACCAGACGACCCAAACGAACATCGTACCTCACCCAGATACACCCGTCCTCGTACGCGAGGAGGCAACGTGCGAGGACCAGCCTCCCAGCCCTGTCGAAACATTTATATGCGCAGATTCCATCATTGTAACGACCCCAGATGAGCAATGTGATGTCAGTGATTTGTACTCGACGGAAGATGTCAAAGACAACAGGCACAGCAATCAACATTGCTTACCATTCATTCATCAAACCTCGTTCATCGGACCACAAGGAGAAAGGGTCAGAGTCCAAGCATTGTTCGACGAGGGCAGCGATGACGAGCGTCATGTGTGCATCGGTCTTTAACCGCGTTAAACATCGGCTAGGAAATTGGCAGCCATCGAAGAAAAGGCTCTGGATGGCAAATGGAGTGGTCATCCAATCAGAAGCAGTATGGGAAGGCGAAGTAGAGATTGGAGGAGTAAAGACACGAGGGGAATTCGAAGTCCTGCAAAGCGGAGGCGGATGGAAATTCCTCTTTGGGAAGCCCATGCTACAGGCATTCAAAGCAGTCCACAACTACGAACTTGACGAAGTCAAAGTCACAGGAAATGGAGGCTCAGCAACTTTGTACAACCAAACCCAAGCAAAGAAAGCGAAAACAGAAGAGATCGACAACGTGGATGTCGCACAGAGGATAATCAAGCAAGAATCAGAAGTGGGGGGAGAAAAGCCCCCCTCGAGGCGAGTCTCTGCACCAGTACCAAAAGAACCACGGGAACATACTGACCACCCCTGCGGAGGATCTAACAACCACCATTCCAATATGCGTCACCACAGATGGAGACCCAATACCAGCAGACGAGTTAGACACCTTCCTGAAAGAGATCCCGACGGACTTCTTAGCAAATGACGCGGCAATATTCACTCGGCTCACGCACCCACACAATCCACTACGAGTCGTCTGGATAGTCAAGCGTGTCCAGTATGGGGAAGACCTAACCCCCGACGAGCTGGAACAAGTGAAAGGGCTGGTTGCAAAATACGCGGACATATTTGCATGTTCACTGGGAGAAGTACTACCAGTCCCGGCGCGTGTTCATCGCCTTAACGTACCAGAGGGAGTAACATTCAATCTTCGAGTCCACCAACGTCCACTCACCCCCCCACAGGTACAGTTTTTTCCACGGGAAAGTAGATGAGATGCTGGAAGCGGGGATCATAGAGCACGCACCTCCAGAAATGGTTAAATGCTGCGCTAACACGGTCCTCGCAAAAAAGGCACATGAACAAGAAGGCATGACGACTAGAACAATTACAGCACGCCGTCAATGATCAGTGCCTACGACACGACCAGCCACCAGCATTCACCTTACCGGAACGTGAAGTACCAGAGGGACCCGAGAAGATGAATGAGAAAGCAAAGCCACAAAAATGGAGAATCTGTCAGAATTTCAATGAGGTTAATCGGGTCACAAATATTGCACCCATGCCCCAAGGAGATATTAGAGCCAAGCAACTGCGCCTCAGTGGACATAGGTACGTGTCAGTATTTGATTTCGCATCCGGGTTCTACGCGGTTGAGGTCCCAGAAGAATCACGCCCGTATACGGCGTTTTACGTTGAAGGCCGGGGATATTTCTGGTATAAGAGAATGCCAATGGGCCTGACAGGCGCTCCATCTACATTCTCGGAAATGACGGCCAATAACCTACATGACATGCTAGCCGACAACACAATGGAGCTGTTCGTCGACAACGGAGGAAGCGCGGCAGATAGTTTTGACAAAATGATGGGAAAGCTCGAGCGGATATTCCAAAGGTGTCGTGAACGCAACATTTCACTCTCTCCAACAAAATGCCGTTTATTCATGACAGAAACAACGTTTGCGGGAGCACTGTCGGACCTCAAGGAGTACAACCAGATCTAGCAAAACTAACAGCCGGTCGTCAACTGGGAACAACCACCGGACTGCACTAAATTTAGAATTGTTCCTAGGGCTTACCAGTCACTTCCGGGACCTAATCCAAAGCTACTCGCTATAGGAAGGCCCTTTACGAGATCTGGTCAAAGCAGCGCCATTAGTGGTTCCATATACAAAGAACACATATCGAATCGCACTTTACGGAGCCACAAGTTACAAGACCTATGGGAGGAGAAACACACAAAAGCTTTCCTAGATCTTAAGGCAGCACTCGTGTCAAAACCAATCCTCCAAGCTCCAAAGTACGATGGCTCTAACTTTGTCGTAACATCAGATGGCTGCGCTGAAGGTTTTGCAGCAGTTTTGTCTCAACGCGCTTGCACACAGAGCCCATCAGGAAAATGGACCAAGCGCTTACATCCAATAGTGTTTGCCTCCAAGCGAACGTCGGCAACAGAGCAAAAACTACAAACCTTTCTTGTTGGAGTTCGCGGCGTTGAAGTTTCGCATTAGACAAATTTTCAGACACCATCTGGGGCTTCCCGGTCGAAGTCGAAACAGACTGTCAGGCATTAAAGGACGTTCTCATCAGCAATCGCCTAAACGCGGCACACGCACTGATGGCGAAGACGGAATCTTAGCTCACAACATCGTCGATGTGAGACACGTACTGGGAAAACTCAATGTCATAGCTGACGGACTCAGTCGACAATGGGAAGGCCATCCACAGGATATTGGAATACTAGATGGGAGTGAATGGACCGTTAGCGAGGACTGGGAGTCCAACTCCGGTTTGATTAATGACCTGTTGCAAAATATCGACTAACCTAGACAACTCCATAGCTGCAAAGCTCATGCAAAGGTTCGCCGAAGAACCAGTGTTTCTGGAGGTCATCAAAGCAATGCTGCAAATTGATCACGGAAAGGAAGTCCGAGACCAGAAATGAGCACGACACAGGGCATCACAGTATCTAGTCCAAGACGGAAAGCTCTGGAGGCTACGAGGCGGTACCGCAGTCAGGGCACGAAGCAAGGTCGAATGTGTTTCCTGAAAGGAAGCACAAGATTTAGCAACGAAGCAACACACTGAAGGAGGACACTGGGGTCGGGACGCGATCAAAATCGCGTTAACGGACCGGATACACAGCCCAAAGTTAGACGTCTCGATCATGGCAGCAATAGGCGACTGCAGCAAGTGTAAAAACTTCGGTGCGCCCCACCTTCATTCCCTGTTAGAGCCAATAACACGTCGACACCCATTTGAGCTTCTAGTAGGCGATTATCTCACCTTACCCAAAGCTAGAGGATACAACACGGTGGGAGTGTATTTGGACACCTTCTCGCAACACATATGGGCGTTCAAATACAAGTCCACGGGGACAGCAAAGACAACAGTTGATGGGCTAACGCAGATTTTCCAGAATTTTACAGCGGCCGAAACCTTTATGTCTGACGGAGGCAGGCACTTCAACAACATGGTCGTAAAAGAATTTTGCGCTAAGTGGAACTGTAATACCCATGTCGTCGCTGCATACTCACCTTGGATCAATGGCTTAGTGGAGGGCACGAATAAAATCCTCTTACACGTTCTTAAGAGACTGTGCGCACCAGACTTAGGCGAGGACAATTACGAAGGATTGTCATGGGATAGACTCCCACTCAATTGGCCAGACCACTTGGAAGATGCTATCACGGCCCTCAATCACCGCATACTCCCAGCTCTCAAGTTCTCACCGAAGGAATTGCTCCTTGGACAAGTCGTCAACACACCGCGTACAGATCTCAGCAACAGTGCATCGGCAATACGCACATCGGACGTCAGTACCCACATGGCATACGTGGCGCAGCAACAACTCGATGGGTACAATGCCGCAGTACAACACGCAATCAAATGCAAAGCCGCATTCGACAAACGCGTCCTAAAACGCACTCCCGGTGAGGTTATACTCTGTCAAGGTCAACTGGTTCAATTTTATCGTAGCAGCCTCGACTACACGTTCGAAGCCAAACGTAAACTCCTACCCAAATGGTCCCCACCCCATCGAATCTCCACGCGGATGTGCAACTCGTATAAACTGGAAACATTGAGGGGAGAAGCGGTAGCAGGAGAATTCCACGCCAGACGCCTACGAGCATTTATGCCAAGGGCCGGGACAAAGCTAGCTGAAGAACAACAAGTGTTTGAAGAACAGTTGAGGAGGACGAGAGAAACCGAAACCGCACAAGAAGAACACAGAACAGCAGAGGAGGAGAGCCAAGATGATAGAAGCCATAGTGAAAGGGAGGAGAACGAGATAGATCCCGAGCCAGAAGTAGAAGAAAGGAGAGAAGAAAACATAAGAAAGGAGGATGGACGGATGAAAGGAGGGACGAGCGAGGAAGCCTTATAAAATAAGAGATAACAACTAGAGGAGGGCGACGAGGACGCCGCCAGGGTTTTTTCAAGGGGGGCACTTGGAGTGGGGCACCCCCTAGCAAGGGGGTGCAGAGTCAGTAGGTTTGCGGAGGTTAGAGCAGCTTAGTAAGCCACAACATACGAAAGGGCAGGTGGCGGTAGATAGAACATCAGGTCAACAACGAGCAATCCTCGCATTCACATCGGCTGGAGCACCTGCTCCAGCGTTGGTGAGTCAGGTAAGTGATGTTGTCACGCATGATGGAAACGCACACCTGTCCCCATCCTTTCTCACTGAGAACTTCAGCATCAGATTGATTTCGCCACCTGCGGCGTGAATGCCATATGTGATGACACCGATGACTTACGAGCCATGGCAACCAGACTCGGTGTGGGGATACCTACCATGTTGCCCAGCCAGTCCGAAGCCAAGTCGACAATCTCGCCATCCAAAAAGTCACCAGCAACTTGATCAGTTTCCTCCACAGTCATCGTACCAGAATCTAGCCTCTTCCGGAGTTCGCACAATTTTGAGGCATCCCAGCGCCTGTTGTTAGGTCTCTCAGAGATGAGTGGAATCGTCGTGTAGTACATCGTCGGGGGGCAGAACTCTGCGAACGCCAGTCAGAAAGTGAGCCTAAGACAAGACCATGATATGAATGAGAGCCTCACGATAGTCATAGGGGGCACTCACAGGGTATCCAATGATGGGGATATAGTGCCAATAGGCACTCTCTGGTACGGGCGGGGTGGTGCCCGAGACAGAATCCCCAACAACTTGGCTTCACCTGAGGAGAAGGGCGATCCTCGAGCTCAACATATATATCAAGGATAGACGAGGAGACTGTCAGAAAACAACTGAAATTCAATATCCAAACACAATGCAAGAAGAATCACAAGGTGTGTGATGGTAAACAAAAAGTGAGAAACAAAAATAAACGATCAAGTGTCATAGACGACAATGTCGTCGTTGATGTCATCGCACTCATGCTCTGCGATGGCTTTGAGAACGGCATCATATGCATGGCTGTCAGCTGTAGGTCCACTTGAGACGGGTCCCAAAAGTTCATCGGAACTATTTTCAGATACCACCGTAGTTTCCATGGCCCATTGTGATGCCACCCAACCTTTGGTGAAATTTAGTCGCTCCTTTTTAAGGAGAACTTCACCATCTGTAGCGCCTCCATGAGGATCGGGCTGATGCAGTTACGCCTCTTTGTGAATGTTTCGCTACTCGACAAGAACACTCACTCACAGGGAACAGCAGATGCTTGGACTGGGAGGTAGTCCATAGCAACGGCATAAACCATTGGGAACATCCCCTCAGACACCTGGTCAAAACCTCGTGATCAACAACAAAATATGTCACTTGATGGAGACGACACTCACCTGCCAGAAGGAGAGTATGTTTGTTCCCTTGGGGCTGATATTAGCTGTGCTATAAGCCCCAAACTCCTGATCGACTGTCTGGACGATATTGTCGCAAACCGGCAGTGCATCCCCCTCACGAAGTCCATAGATACAGGAGCCTAGTGTGCGTGATTGTAGTCTCAAGGGTTGTTGGGTTGGAGCCAGCATATTGGAGGTCCACTGTGTTCTCTTGACATGCATCTACAGGACATATGAGCACATGCTGTTGCTAGATAGATAGACATACTAGTTTGAGAATGAATTGCTTTGCTGACTTTACCCGGTTCTCATCCCAATGATCTGTGGCCCATGACATTCGGCATGTGGGGTCAACGACTATAAACCAATTGTAAGACATCAAATTTTATAAAAATGCGAGGGACTTACACATTGCAACAGCATATGCATTTGTGCAGGACATCCTGTCGTCATACTTCTCTGCCCAAGTCAAACCAATGTTGATGAGTGGTGCACAGTGCGGGGCGCTATTGGCCACCTGCTTCCAATCCTCAAGTAACCTTTCAAACGCCGGAACCGTTGACCTGCACCAAACTAGTTCGGTGCATGACTGATAAACACCTTCCTAATAGTTACTTACCTAACCAGTGATACACTATGAGTTTTATTCAACGATTACTGTACCTTACTTCTTCAAAAATCGATTGATTTCTTAGAAGTAATATTTTTAATTATTTAATTCCCGTCCCAATTTTCGACGAAATGACTTAACTTTTTTACCTATAATACCCCTGCTAAGTTAGGAATATTACAAAAATATTTCGACTTAAGTTACCCTGCTAAATCTAGCATAATACTCAAAATACACTTTTTTTCCCACGAGTCGTATTTTTTTTAATTGGTTCAACAAATCATGAATATATCTAGCTTATGTAAGCTCTTTCGAGCCTAGTCACTAAGAGTCAGAAATGTTATAACTCACTATGACTCGCTATGACTGGGTATGACTCACTTTGACTCGTTTTGACTCCTTCTGACTCAGTATGACTCGAGTTGACTCATTTACCTATATTTCAGCGTATAGCCGCAAATAATGACTCATATTGACTCTTATGACTAATAATGACTCTTATGACTCCTAGAATTAGCCATAGCACAGCCACTAATTTTGTGTATATAAGGACTCAAGTTTTGCCTCGAAAAAAAAATAAGATTTCCCTCGAAGATTTAGTTTGAAGTTTGAGTGTAAGGTGTGAAGCGTAACTTAAGCTAGACAACAGTGAGAACTGTGAGAAAGTTTGAGATAGCTGTGTGAGACAGTGAGCTTGAGTGACACCACTTCCTTCATTGTCATCGTCCAAAGTGACCTTGAAATTCATTCTTTTATTCCATCGTTATTTTTCGCGTTTTCGTCGAACCTATCGTGAAATTTCTGTGTTTTGATCTCTTTCTGCCACCTAAGACTAAGAGTAGCTTAGTGGGGGGATCTATAGCTTGCTAAGACATATACTTGACCGGACACACCTGCGTGTGGTAGTGTATTAGGGTATCATTCGTCGAAAGACTTTAGCTAGTGATAGGGGTTTGGTACTGAAAGCCAAATTAGCCCGTTCCTGTCGAAACTGTTTAATACTCGCAGAGAGTTCTTTGCAGCAGGAGTCATAGTATTAGAAAGTCCTCTGGACACTGAGCAGTCCTATCCACTGACCAGCCTGAGTGGCGCTTCGAGGGTATAGTGTTGTTAGCTTCGCACAGAATATTTTTTGTAGTTTTTTAGCAGACGCAAGACCAGTTGTCTTAGGCGTTACGTAGTAGTTCTTAGTAGTATTTCAGAGAGTTATTGTTGTTGTTTCTTGTTTGTCTGTGTCCTCAGCTGACCAATCTTCCCTGCTATCATCTTTAGCAACTTTGGTAACTGATTGCCTACCACCCCACGAACAACCACGTTATCAGTCATTGGTATTTGTCTGAATCGCTGACCGTGGAGATAGTATTTGGTTTATTGGATTGATTCTTTTTGTAGGGTTTTTCCATAGATCTGCTATCTAAGAAGACACTGTATGACCCAACATGGGAGTGCTCTCGCTCGACATGGATTGCTGAGCTCTGTGGGGGGGCTGAAATTACAAGGTTAAATGCGATATGGGTTACGAAGATGTCGATACTGACCTCCAGAATTACTTTGAAGTCCTGTAGAAAATGCCATTCTATTGGACTCAACTTTTTGTCGTTTATAAAGCGTTGATTGGGAGAATCAAAAAACATATCAACCGCCTGGGCAATGGTTAGCCCACCACAAATGTTCAGTGAGATGAGATCTCACCTGACGTAGATTGCATAGACGATTGAGCATAACATAAACCGAATCCCAGTGGGTTGGCTCATTGAGCAGGAGTTCGACTTCAGGGAGCTTTATAGGCTCGCCTTTGTCTCCTTGGAACCAATCATTTTCATTACCTATCACGATGGTATCCCTCAAATTCGAACGTCGTTGGTTTGATGCATGGATGGAGCGCACAAGATTTCCAGCCCGTTCAAGAGCTTGACCGGTGATGGCGCCGACATACTCATTCTTGTCGACAATTTGACCACAAACATTCCAGGTCTTCTCCATGGATGAGAAATCCGCTGTTGTGTAGTCGTCAACAATATGTTTCACACATATGTTGATCACGTGCGGAAAACAAGGGATTCTGTTTTCAATTGGATTATATTTGATCTTGTGTTCGTCGAGTAAGTTTGAGAGCTCCTTCATGCATGTTTGATTGTTGGCTGCGTTGTCCAACATGAAGTGTCCAGGCTAAACGAAGTCAGAGCACATCATACGGTACAGTTGAACACTCACATCCTTTGCAACATCAGCACGATCGAGGAGATGCAGTATTACTGACCCGAGAGATTTGCCGGTATGACTTCCTGGAACATGGTGAAATGCAATCAAGGCTGCCTTCAAGATGAGCGCTGATGTCTGCCCTTCCTTGGCAATCCAGTGAGCAGTGAGTGCCATAAAGGGGCGGAGCTTCTGATCAGACCAGAGGTCAGATGTAAAGGATATTTTTCCTTGCGCCCTCTGTAAGAATACATAAGATGAATGGCGGGATTCTCGATAACTAGACACTCACGGCAAGATCACCTTTCAACACCTGGAAATACTCCTGCCACGCAACGATTATGAGCTCACGAAGTTTTGTGCGGTGGGGAATGTCTGAATCGGTCAAATCCTTCTGCAAAAAACGTATCAGGCGTCGAAACTCCACGCATTCGATAATGTTTATTGCCTGCAGAAAATGAATTAGCAAGGGCACATAGAAAGTAAATATCAACTTGCCTGATCATCCGCGACTATGAATTTCACCAACTGATGATGCATCTCATCAATGCTGAAATCTGGGATATAATCGTCCGGAGATAAGGTGGTTCCAGGCGGAAAATTGCCATGTCCCTGATTAGGGATGGTACCGAGTGACTCAATGTGATACGCAGGGTCCCGGAGCCTGTCACGGATAGCTGCCAAAGTCCACCCTTCAGCAAGTCGCTCATTGAGTGGCTGTATGTAGATAGGCCAGCGTAAGCGCTCCGCCTCTTGCAGGAAAACGTCAGTGTGGTGATAGAAAGCATGAGTACGATGGGCATAAGTTCCGGTTGAGTGCTTATATGACATAACCTGGTGTGAACTGTCCACCTTCTGCAAATCCCTGGACAAGGCTGTAAGAAAGAACGAAATAATTGCAGACGCAAAACTCACTCGCAGATTCGGCAAATCTTGCGTTTAGTGGCTGGATCTTCCCTAAAGAAGTAATTGATATCAGCAGTGCTTCTAGGCTGCGTTCCTCGGACACCCGTAGCCAAGGGATCAACTTGGGTGGAGTAGATAGTACTAGTGACTGTCTGCAGAGGGCTGGGAACTGGAGGAGCCCCAACGTTGGGTGCAGGCAAGTTATCTTCTTCGTCCCCGGAGACATTGCCAATGTCAATGTATTCTCCATCATCTGGCGTGCAACTAGTGCCAGTACGAACTGGGCTATTATTGCGGAACCTCAGAGGCAGTTGCTGTTGCCTTTGGGGGTGTTGAAGCATAGTTGCATTCAATGCAACAGCGGCAGTGATGGGCGCAGCAGTGGCAGCGATGGGTGCAGCAGTGGCAGCGATGGGCGCAACAGTGGCAGCGATGGGCACAATAGCAGCAGCGATGGGGGTAACGATGGGGGGAGCATCAATTGGAGCAGCAGGCAGTAGGAGTTAGAGCAGCATGAGTAGGCACAGTGGTAACTTGAGACTTCTGCCCTCATCAACGAGGAGGCATGTTTGAGTGACAGTAAAGATTCAAAGACACGGTCTTTATGTATCTTCATCAAGGAGCAGGGAAACACCAGTGCTGAGTCAACTAATGACAAGTCCAACGTGTACGCACAAGCTAAGGTCTGAACAACATTATTAATTGTGATATGACACCAGGAGGACAACTGAACGTATGCCCAGAGTACGTACCGTAAGATCTTGTTCATTCGAGTGGTCCTAGGCAGCACAATATATGTGTGGGGTTTCCCTGATGCCCACTACTTACCCAATGAGAGGGATACCGATCCATAATATGTGCGTTCTGATGTACCCTAGATCTCGCAATCAGTTGGTTATATCGAGCACAGTAAAGCTTACCTACATCCTCAGAGTCAACTGGCTGTCCAGAAGCCAGATTGCGATATAGCAAGGACATCCAGCGAAAGGGACATCTCATGTTTGCAGAGGGTTTGCCATGGTTGTCAGGGTGGGTGGTTTGACGGTCACTGAACACATGTTTCAAATATCAACCAATGGGTCAAGGGAGTTAATGCTTACCTTCATTCCAGGAGTCGATGACTGATTGAGCGAGCATTTAATTGTGATACAGTGCAAGGGGATTGGGGTGTTTGTGGAAAATCCCCCATGTGTCATCCAGGAGGTTGGTCATGATAGTGATATGATTCAATAAGGCGAAACTGGTAGATGTTGGGACTCAGGCTTTAGGAGTAAGGTACAGGTATCCAGGACAAGTTTGTTTCTGTAGCAGGCCGACCGATTTGCAGAAAAACAGCACTTGCAAGTTGCAAGGAGGATGGGCAAGGAGATGGTAGGGTGAGAAAAATATAAGAAGCTGCATGACTCAGCGTGGAGTCGGCCCTCGGGAGTCGGGAATCAGACCTAGGGTTCATGGCATCACGCATATTTGTCGACATGTATTTGACCACATTGAACGGTTTGAAACCTACGAGAAACACATTGTAGACTTGTACACTGTACAGTTATGTAGAGATAGAAAGACATATTCAACAGCGTGATCTAGCAACTAATGGCTTTTTCCGCAGTGCAGTTGGGTGCGTGGGAGAGGCATTACGTTGGTGTAAACTTCGAAATCACATTAGCTTCAGATTGTGAATGGGAAAACGAGACAGAATACTCACACACGAGTAGATCTGCGAAGTGGTGTTGCATCCGGCAGACATGGGGCCGCCTCGGCCATCCAGGGTTCATTGGAGATTGGAGGGTGATGTGTGATGTGATTATCAGGCATGCTGAAATCCAGCGAGCATGTAGATGGCGCAGCCAAGGTGGCTTGAAGACCACAAAGCAATGAACAAAGATGCCCATAGTCAGGGTCTTCCGAGAACGCAAGAGAGCACGTGTAGATGAGAACACTTGCAAATTCGACGGGAATTCCATCGCATAAGACTTCAATGGTGGTGTTGACCTTGCGCTCGAGTACGGAAGAGCCGGAGAGTTTCTCGTGGTCACTAGTTATCCATGGAAGGGAGCCGCGTAACAGATAGATCAACATGTATGTAAGCGATTCAAGGTCGTCACGGCGACCCGGGTCAACTCCTAAGTGGTTGTTGATTGAAGCGAAGGCAGGAGTGCCAGTGAGACGTTGATTCTGACGAAAGGGAATATGGACTCTAGTTGCAGTGTCCCAGTATTCCTTCGCGATACCGAAATCGATTATAAATGCAGTGTGCTTCAAATGGCCAAGGCCCACCAAGACATTCTGCGGTTTGATATCGCATCGAACATAATTGTTTGAGTGGATGTACTCAAGACATGAGAGCTGGAAAATGGGTTAGCCTATCTGCAACAACCCAGCACGAACCGACTTACCAGTTGGATTCCTAGATTGACAACAGTATGAAGGCTAAATTTTCGATCATGTGCGAGGAAAAGATCATGGAGTGATGGCCCAAGGAGGCTGAGAACCAAAGCATGATATTTTGATTCTCGACCAAACCAGAGAGCGCAAGGTATCCCAATGCCACCTTCAAGTCGTTTCAGAATGGCTTATTCGCGCTGTACAGAAGATGGCTGGGCTGTGATGGATTTGAGTTTGATGGCAACTGCATCATCTTTGATGATGTTCCGAGCGTGGTACACAACAGCTAAGTAGGGTCCATAGTATGTTAATTTTAAAAATCATAGTCAGCTTGTGAACAACACACCGTATGAACCAGATCCCAAAACATCTCCGAGTCTGAATCTACCATCAACTCGTGTTGGGACCTTATGGTTCATGGTGGGTATACTATGAGATAACTTGAGCCTTGGGGCCTCAAGGAGCAACAGTCAAACTAACCAGAAATGAGACTTCAACAGAGACATGATTTCATATTTATAAATCAGCTTGAGCTGGCCTCAAGCCAGCTCGAGCCACTGTTGATTATTTTTGGCTCACAGTTGGTTCGTGGGACTCCAAACGGCTAACGAACCAGACCAAACTATACATAAGTAGCCTGGCTCACTTGGATAGCCAAAATACTTGCAAACCGATGAATGCCAAGCCGGAGCGGGCCGTAGCCGAGCTGCGGTTGTACTACGTCCAACATTCACATCACTTTCTTAATGTTTGCACTGCCTCGCTACTTTAACGATTTAGATTGTGTATACTACACTAGTTTCTCCTCGCTTCTATCAACCCTCACCCCCTCACCCGCATCATTTCCTTCCCCCTCCCGCACGATAGCCAGTGTTTTCTTCCCTCCTGCGCTTTTTTCAACGTGTCACGTGACTTACGGTTGGTCGTCCAAATGGTCTTCACGTGTTGGACCATTTTAGGGTCACGTGGGACCAAAAAAGGTCGACCCCTTCGTATGAGGAACTTGCCGCCAAAACTACGTCTGTATGTTGTACGGAGATAATGCCTTTATTTGCGTTATCTAACCTATATCTACCATAATATTACATATCTATATCTACAGGGTACACAAGAGCAGTGGTATACATGGTGGTATTGCCGGTGTAGAGGTTTCCTGGTTCCGTGGGTAATAACCCACAGCGTCCAAATGTGTCGTTAAGGTTTATTAGGCTATAATGTTATGTCACGCAGGTGAGGCGCCTTTCATCTCTTTTTGCTCATGTCCAATAAGTCAAATTCGAACATTCCTTCATCGAAGTGCCTCCTTAACACGGATATATATCAGAAATCGTGCGTATCTGCTTCATAAGGCTTATGTGAAATTAACAATCGATGCAGCTCATACTACGAATATGACAGAATGAATGAATTTACAGCATAAAGACTTGTGTGGTACCAGTACACCCTATTCAGTATCAAATACCAACGCGCGAACCTCAATGGACTGCCTATTTGGTGCGTCCTTGGGACTAGTCACGTCCCTGAACGCTGAATGAGGCGTGAGGCGCGCCTTATCCTCGTCCGAATCATAGCACTTGATGAGAGTAACCTCATCAGGAGTCTGGTTCGCGAGAAAGTACCAGCGCTGTGTTGGGCTGTAACGTACGCTGAACGTCCGTGCCCTCGCGGTCTGGATAAATATGCCTAGTAGAGATCAAGTCCTTCTCAGGATCGAGGGTACGGTAATCTGCGACAGCAAGTGGGTTGTGTGCGACGGGGTTGGCGATAGGCCTGAATGGATGTATTGGGTTACTAAGTTTCGAGGAAGATGTGCCAACTCACCTCCAGACATTGATGATACGAACACGACCTTTGAGCAAGCGCTCAGCGTCGTCGCCGAGATGACGATAGACACGAGCAACGGCGGCGGGGGAAGTTTGGTCGACGTGGACACGTTGCTAAGGTCCTCCGTGAGTGGAGCAACTTCAACGCACTTTTGATAATGACTCACCACAGGGCCACGAGCACCTTTTACTGGGGTTACCCCATCGACCGGGCTCCGCCTTCAGCCATCTTGAGTCAAGGCATTTCCAAGTTAATCATTCACGGGCACTTACCTGATGGTATGATCAAAAATAGCCACCCTCTTTGCCCCCACATACTTCTTCAAAATGTCTTCCACCTCCGCATAATACTCCGTCTGGATCGCCTCTTCATCGAGAAATTCTTTCTCTACGCTCTTGTGCGCGATGAACTGGAAGCCTGTCTTGTCGAGTCCGACGGTGTCTTCCTTGCCGCGGACATCATGGATGACAACTTGTTGGACATCTTGGCCCACATTGGTCCTGGGGACCCCTGCAGGAGGCTCTTCGACATAGTTGTAAGGTAGCTCGTCGTTGGTAGGCTTGTAGAAGTTGAGAGTAGTCTGCACGTCGTGGGGAGGAAGAACTTCGACAGTCATCTTGATTGGAACTTCAGGGTTGTTATGTTATTGCTGGCGTTTGAGGTCGTCCCCAGGTTGCATTTTATACCCCCCATGTCCATCCGCACATGACTCTGATGCTATTCTTGCAAGAGGAAATTGGAGATCGTTTCGACGTTTGGCGCAAGTCTGGACCGAAGTGGCGTGCTCTCCGCTAGCGGAAATTACTCACATAGGGGTTTAGCTTTGTAATGCTGCGAAGCTTCTCACAGAGCAGCGAAGGTCATCTCAATAATCCTACACCACAAGGAATAAATCTCGCAAACTGCGGTTTGACAGTGAAAGTATATGTTACAGTGCAAACAGTACCCAAGGGTGTGCATCAAGGAATTACTCGTGGGACATCGAGAATGAAAGTCAGTTACTGTAATCACGACTCGACGTGTGCTATAATGTCTTTCGCCGGGAGTTTCAGATTTTCAACTTAGTAAGATCTTACAATATCAAGAGTGCGTTATTAACAAGTCTTTATCAGCAAGCAAAGTACTAGCATAGAACAGCCTGGGCGTAGCCTATAAGACACAATGCTCAGTATATCCGCTGCTGCGAGACTAGCGGTAGACAAGACGTCTCACCGCAGGTAGTCCGCAATGAATCCGCAACCCACACCCAACATAGAGCAGAAGGACAACTTGGTTGAGAGATGCCATGTTGCATGGTTTCAGCTTCGTTCAAGTGTGAGCAGGCAGCCAGCTCATGTTTTCTTCTTCAAATCTACTTTGGCACCAATTAAATACCACAAGGAAATTATAAACAACATATGTATGTTCCCTGCAGAGTGACCCGACAAGTGTTAATCACTAGTACGTTTGCCGTGCTACACACCACTCCCAGTTGTCACTTGTACACGCTCCTGGAAAGCAATTGTAGCCAATGTCATGGCAGTTCTTGCGTCGGAGTCGGCCACGAGTTCAGCGTGATATTCTCGGATGCTGAGAATGAGGCGTGGTCCCAGCACAAACATCTGCATGAACTCGAGAATTATGAGAACGCCAGAATAAATCGCAACTCCCACTGGAGACGAGTCCTATGGAAATGATGAGGAGTAGACAGACGCAGATGTCACAGATTGGCGTACCGAGATGGTTGGAGACAAGAGGCCAAAATTGATGCAAGAACCAGCAACATAGCTGGTACGTGCGGGCTTCAGCAGGAAAACACAATCACATAAAATTACGAGCTCACGCTGCGAAGTAAAACGCGTGAGTTTTGATTAACACCGCGAAAAGGTCTCCGATGGACCATCCTGTCGATGTGTGTCGAAGTTCACGGAAGTGTATCACAGCAGTCCTGACTGCAAGACAAAGTGCGATAACCTCCCATACAACGCCAATTATCCAACACACGGCCGGCAGAAGTTGGTTGTATCCTTCGTTAACGCACTGGTAAGTGCCGGAAAGAACAAGCTCCTCTGATTTTCGTCCGATGAGCGTGATGCGTTTAGGTATCATGTGTAATTAAAGCTTACCCCATGAAACATCATTGCTTTGCAATACGGCAAACACTACGTAGGTAATTGTGGACGGCAGGAGGCTCACAACGAGAAAGATGAGTATCTTCCTGGATCCCTGATACATGGCATACAAGCGAACGATGATAATGACTGGCATGATGTTTCAGTCAAGTCACTAAATACCACTAAGTTACTGCAGCTGAGTATCTCACCGCCCAGCATAGCACAGACGATGCCAGTCATCCAGTATATTGTGACGTTAAGAATGGTGCCTGAAAACCCCAGTTAGTGATGGACATCGGAGGACCCGATACTTTTAACGAACTTACAGCTGTTGCGGTCATTTTATCGAACCAACAATCTAGAATTTTACTCACCCCTACATCAGTTAGTTGGATGGGAATGGTGAGAATTGGTGTAAGTACTCACTACATCTGTCAGCGAGACTGACGGAAGAGCTACTACATACCGCCAGTCAGGGGCAATGAATTCAGTAGCTGTGAGTAGACATACTGAGGATGTTGATGCTGATTGAGATATGGCTGATTAGCATAGTGCCATTTATCAGCCTTCAAAATACGCTTACACAGAATATAGTATTCCAATATAGCGCACCTATCATATTTTGAAATCAGCACAACTCACCGACTGTTTATAAAACAAACCACATACACTGAGATATAGGAAAGTCATGAAGGACCACTGTTGCCTCTGCCCCGAATCAATTGCATCATCTGATTGTGCTTCTGATGTGGGACTTTGCTCACCCAGATCAATTCAAACTATAAAAACATTGAGTGAGTTCACTGCTCCTATAATGATACCAACCTACCTCTTGCCCGAATGTGAGTGCTGATACAGTTGGGGGCATCAATATTAATTCTCCCGATAGTAAGTATTACTTTGCTCACCCCAATCGTATATCACCGCAGTGGAGGATGCAACTGCCAAGCCGCAGTCAAAGATAGAGTGAGACATCACCAACATCATCATCGGCTTGTCCTCCACATACCCATAAAATAGCTTAGAAAACGGACCATGTTGATTGTCGGCCACGAACTGGGATCATTCCAGACTTGCGTCATGTTTAAGAAATTCGGTCACGAGAAGTACTTGTGCGGCAATGCGCTTTATTTGTTGGTGAAGAGCTTGAGCCTGGCGCCCGATCGCGAGGACACAGCCTGCACTGTGCGGCATAGCTGTCGCTTTTTGCCGTGGCTAACGCTGGAGCTTGGCTGGTAAGGCTGGTCCCTACTACCAGTAGTACACTTCATACTTATTAATAGCGTGACTATGCCTGAGAAGTAGAAGATCAGCGGTCTTGCCGTTGCTTGATGCCAGAGAGGACGATGAACCTGTACATATATGAATCTAGAGGCTGGAACATGATGCATGGTGTCATGGCGGCCAAGTCACTTCTAAATTCAATAGTCAGAACTTTTCTGCGACCAAAATTACGTCAATTCCTCAGCTGACGACTGACGACTCCACGAGTTTCTCAACCTCCACATCGCTTTTCACCGCAGTCCACAATCCGACACACTTTGACCCTGGCCAAGAACGCCTATTCAGATACTTAAACCCCGTACATATGCTTTGCATAGCCAGGGAAAATATTTGAAATTAGCATCTGCAAGCAGCAGCTAGATATTATCATCAAACGAATGGCAGACAATTCTTGTCGTATCCTTACTCTATCTTCTTCCAAGGACGACACCTTGCAGTTTCTGCAAAGCACGTTTGTCGTTGCAGTGCGGTCATTCCTTGCATTGACGAGTCGATACAGGACTGGTACCGAATGATCTTTCGATAGCAGCCAACAATTCATCAATCATCCCTTGGACTATCACGAATAAGTACTACACCGCTGATGTACACTTTGAAGTCCATCAGCTCCCAGAATGGAGACCAAGCGATAATGAGTTGGAAAGCGTGCCTGCCGTACTGTATACATGGACTGCCGGAGAAGTAAGTGCTTAAAGGTTTTGTGTTGTTTTCGTACGCGTCTGATTTCTGAGCAGCCATACCGGGAGAATGTCCAGATGATATCGCAACGCCTATCAAATCACGATTTCGAAGTATCTCTGGCCATTCGACTTCCATCTACTACGGCCGGAGGTGAAGCAACCGAAGATGATGAAATAGACTCATTTCTTGGATCGCTGGGGTTTGAATTCATTGATGCCCGAGCTTTAGCGACATCTTCCGCCCATCATGATCGTGGCGGTAAGCATATGCAGTTCTCAAACAAAAGGAGACCATCCTGAGGGTTTTCATTACCCCAGGGGTTGCCCGGGCCATAGATGCCTTGAGCACGATCATGTGGCCGTCCATGATACAGACCTCATCCAAAGGAAGGAGTCATGGCTTCTTGGGAACGACCCATGATACTGGAGAAGACTTCAGCAGCCTCATCACTACGCACCCCCCAGGAGGGCGTGATCGCATGCAGCAAGAACTGGAAGAGTTAGAGCGGTGGCTCGACGAAGATAACTTTGATGCAAGCGAGAAAAGCATAAGGAATGACCCGTGGAGTGCCGCAGCCACAACCGGCAGCTTGTCACCTACAACAGATCCCTCTACGCCAGGCCCCTACGATAACGCCTTTGACGATGATTTCACCGCTTTCGTGTCTGCTTCATCTTCAGCGGATGCTGAAACTCAGTCTGCACAAACATCATCTGAGAGACCAGTGCCACCTCTCCCTTCGTTAAGCTTCAGCTCGACCTTTACCTTCGACTCTGGTTCTGATACCTCTGGACGATCGACGCCAGCCAACGATGAGCACGAGTCTTCTCGCTTGACTGCGGATTTTGGTGTATCATACAGGTCTCTAGGATCAGTTTCCGATTTTGGGGACCCGGAGGCAGAGGAATCCCACAAACACAAAGATTCCGATGACGAAATGCCTTCAAACGCTGAGATTGCTGCCACCTCAAAGCGTATCTTCGACGGAACATCTCTCACTTTTTCGCCCACTGATGGAAATGACACCCGTTCACTCCAAGAAACTCTTCCTCTGCCGTCTGAAGTCGAAGTCGCCGACCCGTCGGAAGCGGACCTCGAACGTCTCGATCTGCAGAGCATGCTGAGCGCTCTTCAGGGTCTTAAGGAGGAAATCGCGGGGATGCCCAACTCGCAGGAACGTAAGAGGGCGGCTGCTAGGGTAGCTTTAGGTTTGGTTTATGGGCTCGATGGGAATTCCAATTGAAAGGTACGCGCCAACAGCACGCAATGACTACGGCTAATTCGAGAGTGCAGTGGTGAATGGGTGCATGGCCGGGAAGTTTTTCTTGCGCACAATTGTTTTGTGCGACAAGTTGCGTGGACGCGTCCCCTCTAAAGTATTAGCTATTTTGACACTCCAGGTTCCAAGCTTCCTGTCACTCCTTAGTGGCATGTTGCATCCATGTATGGCGCTCAACTAGCAGTACGAAAAATATATCAGGCTAAGGCTTGCACATATACATGTCGCCTTCTGAGTTTTCATTCTTACCTGAAGTTGAGAAGTAATTGAGACAAATAACAAGTGAAGACATTTATAGACTCAAGCTGTACATTTAACATTACAACGAACTCTTCTTTCGAAAGCAGTTATACAAACATATACGCGTTTCAACTTGATCAACCAGAAACACATACTCTTCAAATTTACTTGGCATTCTCTTCGTCCTCTTCTTCGTCCACATTCCCAGTCTCATCCCGAACACCTCCCGCCACGAAGCTCATGATGCCAGCTACGTCGAGCTTGTCCACTACGTCTTCCGCAACTTTAACGTCCATCCTACCTAGCACCTTGTTGACCTCCTCCAGAGTCCCAACCTTGAGCGCGGCCTTAAGGTCATCAGGGAAGCCCTCGAAGACATCCCATCGCATCTGCAGTGCTTGGCGGACTTCTTCAACTTCCATGTCCTCCGTCCCTGGACCCTCAAGTCGCAAGTCATCAGGCGGAGGACCATCAGGTACGTTAAACGAGATGGTTGCAGATGGGTTCTCAGGCACAAGTTGGATCTGCTCCTTCTGCTCCTCAGAAGTCTCCGCCGCCGCTGCTTTTGCACGCGTCTTGAGATGAGAATATGTGCCTTCGACATCTTTCACGAAGACGGATACAGCGCGCTGGTCGCCTGTGATCATCCTACGAAACGATCAAATTAGTATCTGTACATCTGCTTATGCAGAAATCAGGCACTTGCTTCTGGAAAAATAGTCGGACGCCATCTCGGCCTAGCTTGTCGCAGTACTGCAGGAGTAAGCTTTGGTGCACGCACTGATTCGCATATGCGAACCGGCCCTTTGACTCTGCACGGAAAGCCGCCACAAGTAATGCATCAGATGCACCGGGGACAACGACGTCACGATTTGCCTGGATAAAGTTGAACGACTGTTCGTAACCCCATAACGGTAAATGAGAGAAGCGTTCAAGAGAGGGCGTGAGTTCTGGTAGCTCCTCTTCGATTTCTTCCTCATCGGAGGGAGAAGGTTTCGGAGCGGTAGCTGATGGCGATGGTGCTTTGGAACTCGAGGCAGCAGGGTTCAGCACCTCGAACTCAGTGGTTTTGGTTGTTGTGGCCTTTTTTGGCACGTCGATTTTAGCATTCTTTACGGGTGGAGGAGCTGGTTTCGCGGGAGTATACTACAGGGAGTATTGTGAATACCATCAGTGAGGGATAATGGAGTGCTGCTCTCACCTTGCTCTCGAATCCTTCGTGGATATCTTCACTTGTGATGTGCTTCCTTTGTTCATTCTCCTCAATAACAAGATCCTTCTCCAGCTTAGCTGTGTGCTCTGCGAGTTGTTTGATGTGGTTATCGAGACCACTGAGTACAGCAGCCTCCCGCTCATCTGCAGGAAGGCTCCTGGCACCATCCCAAATCTGCAAGAGCAAAGATAACATCATGGCATCGTAGGTCGGCTGATCTTTGGCGTTCGTCGGAGGTGCCTCTGGAGATGGGGTTGTTTGCAATCTTTCTACCAACTGTTGGAAGTACTTCAACCCGCCGTCTGCACTGCCCAGTCTAACACGAGTTTCGCGAAGACGAGGAGCAAGGACACCATTGCATGCGATCTCTGCGCCGATGGCCGAGATCTTGAGTTTGCGGGTCTCGCGCTTCTCATGAATGTCCCGTTGCTTCCACCTGATGAGAGAACGCTTGTCAACGTTCGGGTGGCCTTCGATGTCAGAATCGTCAGAGAGCTCGAGCTGATCCCACTTGGAGTAGTTGAGCGGCATTGCGACTTTGCTAGGATGTTACAACTGGTCAAGAGGAAGACGAGGACGAGGACTTGGTGATTCGGACTGGTTGAGAGTCCACGAATGTTCTCGAAGAACAACAGCGTCTCAGATCAATACAGCTTGTAGATCATCGGCGCTTGTCAGCATGTTATCACTGAGGCAACAGGTTTGTTTCGATACGAAGTACACATGTGTAAATCCCAAGGTTGATTCGCTGGCGTGCATAGTCAAACATGATACGTTTCTTTTACCTCCAGTTCGAACGAACCAGTGGAAGAGGCTCGGGCGCTACAAAATCCATTAACCTCCATTCAATTTCTTACTTGTCATGGCAGTACTGGTCAGACTATATATATGGCGCGGCAGATCATAAGCGCAGATCTAATACCGTGTGTAAGTCCATACGGATAAAACATCAAATCCATACTTATTGTCTTGCCTCTATTAGAAGGAACGACTGTCTTCCTTCTATTTGGTCTGACTAAGGGACACTATGCCTCTATATAGTACGGACAGGTCATCAGTCTAACTTATTGGATCCATCTCTGACCATCTGCACTATAAGTGCCAACCTCTCCAGACTGAATTTCAGTTAAGTCGAGGGCTCTTCTCGGCGCAAGCTGAAAAGGCCAGGACGCTGTGGATGACGATCTGTGGAGTAGAGGTACGCGATACACATTACTGGCAGTTGCTTGTGCATGCGTGAATTCGTTGACACGGCGGTACTTATCATGATGAATTTGCGATAGCAACCCACGGGAAGTCAGGACTCAGCGAGGGTAGCATACCACTGAGTTCGAGGCGTTGAACACTGCTGCTTCGAGTCCTAAAGCACCATTGTCATCAGCTACTGCTCTTCCTTCGATCTATAGGTCAAATGTAAGTGATACAGCGCTCCGACTTCGTTTTCAGATACTTCTGCTATAGCTTAGCCATGGTAAATTCAACGTGGATCACGCCCATTCTCGGTCAGCTTCTCGGAACCAGTGAAAGTGATATTTCAAAGCGCGAGTTTGTCTGGTTAATTAACTTACCGTCAACGCGACACTGACATATTGCTTGCGTGTTATATAAGGGTTGATTTTACAAACACGTGACCGACGCGGCGCGATCGAGTCTGTTTATCGTGCCAAGCGCCCGCAAACAATCTAGGAGTATAAATATAATCGTGCTCGCCGCCTCCTCATTCAGTGTCCTCGCCTCGATTTACGCGTACACATCTTCACGACATTCGTCCAACGTCCAACGTCCCGCATCTGAATCTGAATCTGTCGACTCCTGCCCAGCATGATCTCTATTGCTGTCAACAGTGTTGTCCCGCGTCACCATCGTTGGATACCTCTCCGCGTCGTACTTCAAGGAAGTCGTCATAGACTCAACGTACCAGCTCATCAAAACGGAGAAGGCCTCTCTTGGTGTCGCCGCATCAAATTTCTGCGTTTCGACTATCATTCTCGTTCTAGCATCAGACAAAGCCGCTCGAACATTTCTCCGTGACGACATCAACAAGGAACCCGCTCCAACTCAGCACCATTTCATTCAACCTAATCTCTCTCTCGCTGCCAACATCTCCATTCCATCTGCATTATCCTCGTCAACTGTAATTGCAACCGAAACCTGTAACGCTTCGCCAATCACATCACATTCTATACCTATACCCCACACTCTACCTTCGCAAACTGAAAGGCTCAAACGCCTGTCGCTTGATTCCGACACCACCGTTGTAGCCCCCGACGACGACGACGACGACGACGACTTCGTCAAGGATGTCTCTGACAATCCCTCGGACACCAAAGATCGCGAGGGGTGTGGTAGTGAAAGTGTTCTACGCGAGGTACGAAGCCGCACAGCCTACTCAGCTTCGTCATCTAAAGTTTGAATCTTTATAGGACGACTGTTCCGGCAACCTGGTCCCAGGAACGAACACTCCGTCCCTCGACGAGTCGGATGGTTCCTCTCCGGAGGAGCTTCGGCCGCCTATTCTTGACGACGAACTCCAGAGGACGCTTGCAGATCCTGGTCTCCCTATTCCTGTCGACGGACTCCAGAGGACGTCTACAGATCCTGGTCTCTCTCTTCCCGGATCCGCCTACGCCACGGACGTGTCGACTGAGAGGATGACGACGCTCTCTCTCGACAACACTCCGATTCTGTCTTCCATTCCACGACTGAAGCCTCCAGATACGACTCGAAAGCGCACCGCCAACGGAATCCTGCCTCACCCTCCCACAGCACTTCGACACCAGAGGGCCCGCCTGGGAAAACAGAAGGTATGATCATTTCCACTAAACCAAGTACGATGCTCATCTATTTTGTTAGTACGATAGAGCCTTCCGTTTGATCGCTGCCCGCGACAGCATTGCGCATTACCACATGAAGCAAGACACTGCTATCATCGGTGAGCAATTTCTCGTGATATCCGCATCGCTTATTGATTACAAATAGATGACCTTGAACAACTCTACGACGAGATCCTGGTCGAAAAAGCAGCCCGCGTCGATGGCTGGGTCGCTGCCATGGCGGGGCTTGGACTCACCTCGGTGCTTTCGCCAGAGCCATCGCTTCCGAACCAGCAGGCGACCATTGCAGTAGCCTCGACCAGTATCCGTCCTCAAGGCTGACTTTCACACTAATCACAACAGACTACGCTCCTCACTGGTCTTCGATGTCAAGAGGTCCCCTACGACCATTCCGAAGATACACAGCGGCCTCCCTCACTGTCCCCTACGACCTGGAGCTACATCGCCCAAGAGGTTGAAGGCCGCCGCCAGTCCGGCACATTTCTACTCACCCAGCATCTCTGCGGTCGTCGATGTCAAAGGTCCCCTGTGACCGAATCCCGACGACGCGCAAACAACCTAATGGCCTCCCTCTCTGTCTCCTACGACCTGGATTTTCAGTATCCAAGAGGTTGAAGGCCACCGCCCGCGGTTCCGCATACACATCTACCCAAGCCCTTTGCGTTTCCTTCGCTACTTGAAGGTTTTTTGATTTGTTTCTCTTTCCTTTTATCGGTACTTGACAGACGATGGACTGCCCGTTTCTTTTATTACTTGTGGACTCATTTTTGCCATGTATGTTACGGTTCATTTCATTGACAATCTTTCCACACTTTCGTGCATGTACGACGACGAGTATTCCCTATTGATTTGTAGTTTCTGAATCTAAATTTCTTGTTGACGTTCTGAGGACACGTTGATCGTTCGCGCAAGTGAAACGTGAGTACTTGAGTCGTGACCGGTTTCGACGCGTGGAAGACTAGTGCATGGCCTGCTTTGATTTTGTAACGAAAATGCTTGGAGCGTTCCGGAAGCATGGTGAAAAATATCAAGCGCAGGAGAACTAAGTCGTGTGCGTTCAGGAATCTTGAGACGACCAATACAATTCATAAAGTAATTAAACAATACATCGCACTGGAACACTTTGTTTCTCCCACTCACGACAAGGCAGTTGTCGCAGTTTCAAAGTGCCCCACTTCATCGCTAACGTCCCCCACCACACTCGTCCTTCTCCAGCGCTTGAAGGAGCGCTTTTACCACCGCTCGCAGGAAACCGAGAAAATCTGACGCTACAAGAGCCAAGACCCACTACACGAGGTAACGGGAAAAATGTGTCCGAGTCCAGTATGACCATTCGCATATAAGGTATGCAGATCCACTATGCCAAAGCTTGCAATAACGCTTGCGCACCAGCTGAACGCTATCAAGTAACAAGTGCAGCATTTAAAAGTGAGTCCTCTAAGTATTCCAAGATCTTCATTACTCGAGCGGCAATAAAATTCATAAGCAAACCCATTGATCAACACAGCAACAAACCACTAGTAACTCACGCATCGTGTTATCAACCATACTGCACCGATGTGAAAGCAGAAACACGACTCACTGCCTCACTAGGAGCATGCAAAGAGGGCCTGCCAGCCGGTAAGTCATGTGGTCAAATCCAGGACGCAAACTACTCATACTCACGCAAACTTGCTTAGGGCAGGGTTTGCAAGTTGACTGTGCTATGCAAAAGATAGGACATGATTCACTGTCGGCGTCACTGGCAGATATTGATACCGTCAAAGCAGCAACAACGGCGAGGACAAAGGGGAAACGCATTGTTTGTGAGGACGTGATGTGGGATCGAATAAATCTGAAGGTGGACAGTAGGGAGACGCCTTGCTTTTATGTGCTCGATACTGTTCTTCATGGTGATGTCCGGAATCCCCTTTCGAACAGATGATATCTGCCATGCCAGCAGATTGCCACCTGAGATCTACCTTGTCTATTGGCAATTTGGTGTGGAACAGTTGAAATATCCACCTGTGACTCCCACATAAGCACTGGGCTAGTACTCGTCAGTCGGTGAATGTGTACAGTGAAACGGTATGACCAGAAAGTCAAACTCCGCACTCAGCATCTCGGTGTGAGGGACAAATCCCATGAATTCTCGATATTAGCAATCCTAGAGAAAATTTGTCAAATCTGGGGCTCATTCGAGACATTACATACCTTCCGCCGCGAGACTACATACCGACATGTATGTCTGAGTGCCAGAGAGGTGACCACATCAATATACAGGTTGTGCAAGCTTACCGTCGAACGTCATCACGAACCTGACACACTATATAGCAATCGTTCGCGTATTGCGGGTTTCATGACTCACGCTTTCACCAGAGTAGTATCGTGTTCGAGGTGCAGCTGTCCGTTGGTCATGAGCAATTTTTGGCGGAACTCGGTTACTCGTTTGAATATCGATATTGCTCACCGATGAATGACATCCCAATGACAAAAAATAGTAGGTACTGTGATATGGTAGTCTCCCCTAGCCAGACCCATTGGACCATAGAAGAAGGAAGACAGTAGTTCCTTCTAATAAGCGATGTGGTAAATATAAATTTACAAACGTCCATCTCCGATACCCGACCCACGGCGACTTTCGGCCGGACGATGAAAAATTTGTGAACAGCACACTACACACGTCTCTGCCCCCTAGAGTAATACATGAGTCGAAAATCTGGCTAAGTCGATTAGTGTAACATACCCCAAGAGTCAGGCAAGGCGCTCACCAAGACAGCAAACGCTGCGACTAAGTTGTTTCGGTGAGAGACGGAGCTCGCACAAATACCTGACAAGATTACACACCATTGCAGTACTAAGTGGACAGGTGTAGATCAGACGCCTTGAGAGGTATAAGAAACTTCGCACACCTTAGATGCCTGAACGCCAACGTCGATAATAGACTGAGGTGTCGAATCTGGGCCCGTGTTGGTGGTTTCAACTGACGGAAGCTTGACGGCACTCAGAGACATACTAATCCGTATGTCGATAATCAATTGGCGGTGAGATGTGCTGTAGTGGATAAGTTCAAAGTTGAAGTTGATGGTTCTGCGGACCCGAATGGATCTCGAGGTAGTTCTGGATCGGGAATGCATGACTGCAGGACTTGCACTTCGTAGAGGTAGTGGAAGACGGAGGGAATCAAGAATAATGGGCGAAGTAGAAAGATGAGAATCGTGATGATCAAGAACTTCATCAAGATGCTCATCATTCAACTCGCACAGTGGAATGGAATAATTCGAAAAATTCGAGTTCCGTAGTGGAGAAAAACAATCTCTGGAACTTGTCATGATTTTGCAGTGTCTGGAGATACATACTGAGCTTGCTAGCGGAGGTTCCCCTGTCAAACGTGAAACTGCGGTGTCCGAAAGGTGGCGAGTGAAAACAGTTCGGAGTTTTCTTGGAGTCTTTGCGCAAGATGAAACGTGGATGGACGTTGAGCTGTACATGTGACCTAGTAGAAAACCTGACAGATGCCAAACTCCCACGTCCGCCCATAGGAAAGGAAGTGATGATGAGAGCTTGATGAGAGCAAGCATATGAGCCAACGACAAAGGACACTACGCAGCTGATTAAGCTAATATGTACTACTCCACCCCTCGTCTGGGGGTCACCTCACTCCGCCATCTGGAGAGAGCTGTACCATGCCTGTCATAACTGTAACAGGTGATGTGATCATTACCCACGAGAACAAGCAAAGCACGCGGTACTGACTGTGTAATCGCACCACGTTGACCGTGTTGCACACGACGGTGAGTAATAGCGAGCAATATTTCATTGTTGTAATTGACCACCTCGTGACGGCCATCGTCCAAAATTAAAGTACAGGCTCAAAGTGCACGAATATTGTACACGCCTAGACTCGCGCGTGACGCCAGCCTAGGCTCCAGATACACGCCTTAAATTATCGGTTTGATCGTTATCGATCTAGTATTGATTATGCGCATACTCCCCTTTTTACAGCTGGCCTTTGCAGCTCAGGTCCCGCTTTATTACAGTTCGACTCCACCAGCGAGTCATACCCCACAAATTGCTCAGATGGCTACAGCCAAGCCAGACTTTACCCTTACCGAGGGCACAAATGCACTCTCCCCGCAGGATATGCTCACCCTTCCTCGGCCTGGTGCACCCCTGCCGAACGATGTCGGCGATCTAGCTATCGTACCCATCAGCACCTACTCCTTCCAGGACCGCAAGTACGCTTCCCATTCTTTTCCTTGATCTTATAGTTATGAGGCCTTTAGGTCCCACAAGTCACTCTCCATACTCGCTCTCAACGATGGCCGCACCTATGACATTCCTTTGCCCGACGGCGGTGATGCCTTCTGGCTCGATTCCCGCACAATCGCACACGTCGTCACAAAAGATGACACACAGAGCCTCTACACCATCACCATCACTACTTCCCCTCTCTCCTCCGACCCCTTCTCCCTCGTAGGATCTTTCCCCATCACCACCGCAAGCGCGTTCCGTTACAACCCCAGCGCTCAGCGTCTCGTGTTCTCCGCATACGTGTATCCCGATAGCCTCGTCGAGACCGTGAAGGAGCAGGACACGGCGTATGAGAATCGGGGCAATTCCGCCCTAGTGTATGATGAGACATTTGAGCGCCAGTGGGATACGTGGGTTGGTCCCAAAAGCAAGGCACTCATTAGTGTCAGTCTGGCCAAATCAGGTGGGAAGTGGGTACTGGGGGAAGCCTACGCGAATGCGCTGAAGGGGACGGGACTCGTGAGTGCTTTGTTTTAGCTCTTCGAGCTGGTAGTGAAACTAAACCGTGCCAGTCCTCCCCTGTGGAACCGTTCGGCGAGGCGGATGACTATGACGTTTCCCAGACGCATATCATCTTCACTGCCAAGGACCCACAACTCCCCAAAGCCATGCACACCAGGCAGAACGTGCGTGCATTTCCTATCTTGTTGCTTCTATGCTAACTTTCCACGTAGATCTACCACGTTACACACGATGGCAAAGACCTCAGGCAGCTCACCTCGGGCGTCCAGGGTGCGACTCACTCCCCTGTATTCAGCCCCTCCGGCGATAAAGTTGCGTGGCTTGAGCTGGCTCTTAACGGGCATGAGAGCGATCGGTGCGTTATGCGGCCTATTCGCGCACTATTCTGACTTGAATTTGCGCATATACCTTTCACTCGCCAAACATTTACTTCCGCACTCTGCTATTCGACTTCACTTCCCACGTTATCGACGTTACGCATACAGCGCGAAAGTGGTGATCTACGACCTCAAGAAAGACGTCCGGTTTACCATTACGGAGGACTGGGACCGTCCCCTGATTCTATCATCGTGAGTCCATCTTGATCCAGTTGTCCTTACTTCCTTTATTCCTATCTCCCACATCGTGATCCTCGTCAATTCATTTATGCCTTTTATGCCTTCCTCCCATACTTCTGCCGTCGTACTGAGCCAGCTAACAC